>QRFJ01000168.1:0-57678 GCA_006176705.1 Cocos nucifera
CCATGTTAACAATAGTTAAAATATGGTTGTCCAAGGAATTCTCCATGAAAGGCCTAGGCGAAGCATCCTTTATTCTAGGAATTAAGGTCTATAGGAATAGACCGAATAGGATGCTAGGACTTTCACAGAAGATGTACATAGAGAAAGTACTAAAGAGGTTTAGTATGGAAAACTCTAAGAGGGGATTAATATCCTTCAGACATGGTATTCATCTTTCCAAGAAGATGTGCCCCAGCACACCTGAGGAAATAGAACGCATGAGCAAGATCCCTTATGCTTCTTCAATAGAGAGCCTCATGTATGCCATGCTATGTACATGACCTGATATAGCCCATGCTGTGAGTGTCACAAGTAGATATCAGTCAAATCCAGATGAAGAACACTGGACTTCTATGAAATGTATCCTTAAGTACTTAAGAAGAACTAAGGATATGATGTTGGTCTTTGGTAATGGAGAACTCCAAGTCTAGGGATACACAGACTTGGATTTCATGTCCGATATAAATGATCGAAAGTCGACATCTGGGAGTCTGTTTGTGTGCAATGGTGGTCCTATCGGCTAGAAGAGTTCCAAGCAAACGGTGCTACCACCTCATCCGCGATTACCTCGAGAAGGGTTACGTCGAGGTCAAGAGAGTCAACTCTACAGACAATGTGGCAGACCAACTTATAAAGCCATTAGGCCAGCAGAAGATCGAAGTCCATCTTGAGAAGATGGGACTTAGACTTGTAGCCAATTAGGTTTAGGACAAGTGGGAGATTGTTAGATATATGTGCCCTAGAAGCCAGAATAGGCTGACACTTGTAATACACTTCTAAGGGCAAAATTATAATTTTGACTAATATCAATAAAATGAGTTATTTTCTATCACATATGTGTATTTAGTGTCTGTGATACATCCTTTGAGTTAATGGTAATGATAATTCATATTTTCAAGAGTTGAAAATTTAAGACGTGAATAATCATTGTTAACTCATAAAATGCTCCCGACCATAGGATCATCACGAGGATGGTGATTGATCCGGAAGGTTAGTGTACAATCGCTTCTCTTTAGTAGATGAGTCTTGAGTCCACGGTGTGGAGACACCAGAGCGAGAGTATAGGTACTCGTTAGAGAACGAGGGCACTGAGCGTGACCATCTCAAGTAGTCATTAGGGAGTCTTACTTCTCATCAATGACTGACTTGATGCTGCAGTAGTGTGTCTGGTTCTTTGACCTGAGGTGCATCGGTAGTTTACCTTGAGGGTGTTATAGTTTGACTACACCATTACTCGATCTTCTAGCCATTCGGAACCCTGAGGTGTATGTTGGCTATAGCATGTTCATTGTAGGAACTGGATGGCATCAAGATGGAATCTATCTACCTCGGTGGTAGAGGAGCAGCCCTATGATGATCATGAGAATCAAGTCCAGAAGTCCATGGCCATGGTAGAGTGAAATAATAGAAAGAGCTTCTATTTAGATTTTCACATCGGACTCGAATCGAATGATTACATCATATGACAGAAACTAGGGTTTGACGAGTTCACCTTAACCCTAATCTGATCGGGGCTCAAGATAGAAGAACTTAATCACACTGGTAGCTGCACCAAGAGGTTCACATTCAGCTCTGATGGGTTGCCACCATATACTGCTAGGTGTCACTGGTGGATTTTGGGAGCAATTAGAATGATTTAGATGATCGATCATTCTAGCTGTTCGAATCAGAAGAGTTCTGATCCATCGAAAGGAGTTTCGATGATGTCTATGATAGAGATCATGACATATCCCATTACCATACAGAACTGAACCTAACTGGGTCACACAAACAAGGGTTTGAATCTGGTGATCATCAATTGAACTGATCCAGTTCAATTGATCTGAATGAGATTCAATTAGGTTCAAGGAAATCGTGCTAGCACTCGATTGAACCTAACGTTCTTCTTTTACTATCATAAATAAGTTGTCCTGACTGAGCCAAAGGAGTTTGTGCTCAATCAGAGGCCTTCATATGGTCTGACTGGAGTTTGTCCAAGTCAGAAAAGGTTGTCTTATTTTGTAAGACATTACCTACCATTTTTGGTCACCTGCCATTTCTTGTTCTTTGACTTTGGTCAAAAGTCTACCTTTGACTGGTCAAATGTTGACCATTGACACTTTGACTTTTGACCATATATCACGCACCTATTGGAGAGCTGGTGGGGGCCTGTCCCCCTGCCAGAACCTGGCAAGGAAGAGGGCGCACGCCACCCTTGGCGTGTGCCCAAGTTGGAGGTGCCTAGGAGTCCCTGTTGGATAGGGACTCCATCTCCTTTTTGGATTCCAATTAGAGTTCTCCTAAGAACCAACTTTGACTGGTCTTAGGCCCCGTCTAAGGAGGAATCCAGGGGACTCTATTTCCATCAATCAGATTTAGATCTGATTTCACAAAGAGTTATGATTGGTTGGGAAGAAGAGAAGTTGGATCACAGACAGTCTATAAATAAGACCCTGCGCCCAACCCAGATTGTGATTGGAAGTGATTGAAAGGAATCACAATTCCCCATGCCCAAGGCTGCCTCTCCCCTCTTCCTCCATGCCAAACCACCTTCTCTCCTTCCTCTCCACATCCAAAAGGAGTTTTGGACTTTTGGTTGGTGCGATCCAGATCAAAGAAAGGCGACTGAAAGCTAGAAGGCTGCGCTGCTGCAAAGGATGACTGCTGATCTTCAAAAGGAGTTTTGAGATCCTCCAGATCAGATCCAGATCTAATTTTTGGAGATGTGATAGAGAAGAAGAGGATCTCTAGATCCAACCCGAGTGAATACTGATAGAGGCCAGGCACTTGCATGGCTAGATCCAGAACCTTCCACTGCATACAGGATCATCAATGGATAATAGGATTACCCATATCAATGTAAGTTAAATCTGATTTAATTTATCTAATTTTATTTTAATTTTTAAAATAATAATAATCAGATCTAAAACATATCAAGATCTGATTGGGATCAAGAAAAATTTTTTTGAAATATATCTCTTGATCTGATCAGACCTGAACGAACCTAGACCGAAAAATTAGGATTTTCCTTCAATGCACCCCATTAATGGATTTATTGAAGAAGGGTCAGCCATGGCGGTGGTCGAATCAATGTTAGAAGATGTTTGATCATCTTAAGTAGGCGGTCATAGAGGAGCCAATCCTTGTGCTACCCAACTTCTCGATTTCTTTTAAAGTTCATATCGATGCATCAAATTTCACCATTGGAGGGGTGCTCATACAGGAAAGACATCCAGTGGCCTATGAGAGTCAGAAGTTGAACGACACTGAGCGTAGGTATATAGTTCATGAGAAGGAGATGACAGCAGTTGTGCATTGCCTTAGAACCTATACCATTACCCCCTCAGATCCAAGTTTGTGGTGCGCACGGACAACGTGGCCACAAGCTACTTCCAAACCCAGCCAAAGCTCATCCCAAAGCAAGCGAGATGGCAGCAATTTCTCACTAAATTTGATTTGCACATCGAGTATAAGCCAGGTTGATCCAATTCGATTCTTGATGCCTTAAGTAGAAAGGCATAATTGGCTATGGTTTCTTCCACTTCTGAACTAATAAGTGACTTAATGGAGAGGGTCAAGACCGAGATGGAGAAGGATCCATGGGTGAACTCATCAAGGATGGCAAGGCGCATCATTTCTAGACCAAAGTTGGGTTGATTTTGACATGGGGGTAGCATGTCTATGTGCCTTCAGGCAAAGGGCTGAGGTGCGAGGTGCTACGAGAGCACCATGATTCTTTGTGGGTAGGACATCAAGGGGTGCATTGGACCCAAGCTCTCATTGAACATAGCTACTATTAGCCAAAGATGTGGGATGACATCAAGGGGTATGTTCGCACTTGTCTAGTATGCCAACAAGACAAGGTTGAACATCATCAGCCTATGGGGTTGTTGGAGCCATTGCCTACACCAGGGTATCCATGGGAGAGCATCTCCATGGACTTCATCATCGGGTTACCTCCAATGGAAGGGTATAGCTCCATCATGATAGTGGTGGATCACTTCTCGAAGTACGGAGTCTTCATCCCAGCACCTACTACTTGCCATGCGGAGGACGTGGCGTGGTTGTTCTTCATATATGTGGTAAAATATTGGGAGATACCATGGAGCATTGTTTCTGATCGTGATGCTCGCTTCATGAAAAGATTCTGGATCGAGTTATTTTGCATACTCGGAATGGAGCTAAAGATGTCCACAACTTTCCATCCTTAAATTGATGGCCAAATAGAATGAACAAATGCATTATTGGAGATGTATTTGAGGCACTATGTGAATACCAACCAGTGGGATTGGATGCAACTCTTGGACCAAGCCCAATTCAGTTACAACTTGCAGCAATCGAAGTTGACCGATAAATCACCATTTGAGGTGATAACAGGGTAGCAACCAGATACTCCAGGGAGTATCACAGCAGACTACGTGGGACGTAGCCCAATCGCCTATAGGTTCATGAGGGATCTGAAGGAGGATATAGATTTGGTTTAGGTCTCCTTATTGAAGGCAACCAAATGGATGAAGAAGTGGACTGACTTAAAGCAACATATAGCTGAGTTTCAGATTGATGATCGGGTATTGGTGAAACTCTACCATCATATGAGATTGAAGTTGGGCTACCAAAAAGCACTCGTGAGGAGGTATGAAGGCCCCTTCATCATCACACATCGAATTGGAGAGACAGCATACCGATTGTTGCTGCCTTCCAAGCTAAAAGGGTCAAGGTGTCTCTATTAAAGCCATTCAAAGAGAACACAACCAACCCTTCTCGAGCTTAAAGTGGGAGAGATCCAGTGGTCATATGAGTTCATTACACCAAGAAGATTTCTAAAATCAAGATGGACAGAAAGATGGGCAGCTGGGTGCAGTACTTAGTCCGATGGAGAAGACTAGCAGACTCAAAAGCAAGTTGGAAATATGGTGACAAACTATGGTAGTTTGAAGACATCATCAACAAGTACCACCTAGCCTCATTGGGGGTGACTTTGGCTTAGGTGGGGGAGGGTGTCATGGCTCCTCGAATCAGGGCTAGACTAGACACGGGTCAAGGTGCAAACCAGATTGGGTCGTTGGACGGGTTCGAGGTCTGACTACACTCTCTTGAGATATGGGCAACTTGGAGATCAAATCTGAGCCCTAGAATTATCTGTGAAAATATGTACAAGATCTACAAGGAGTACTCAAGAGCATGGGGTTGGGGGCACATGTCTCGAGATGTACGTTGGTCAGGAAAGAAGCTAATGCAATGAAGTGTAATAGAATGTAGTTTACCTATGCAACTTTGAGTGATATTCTGGAAACTCCACAGAAGTCGGTTCAATGTGAGACAGGCATCATCTTGAAGGATTTTTCATCCTGAATCCAATGGATTAAGTTTCATTGCAATCTGAGTTCATTTGTATCATGAACTTGGTAGTTTCATGTGATGAGTCCTACGGGAATGGGGATTTTGAGTTTATCCTTATCTTGTACTTGGAGAGTTGAGTTCATAAGGGACTTGTAGCCTGAGGTTGTTCCTATATAAAAAAACACTCAAGGGTAGGGTTAGAGATCAGAGAGGGAGAGAAAGAGATCATCTAGGGATCTTCTTATATCTATGAGAGATCGAGAAACTGGGATTGTAAACCAGTAAGTGGTTATTTAATAAAAATTCTCTTCCCTTTATTTCTTCTTTTTCTTTATAGTGTTTTCTAGTGTCGCATTCCATTGTGTTCTTATTATTATTGGGCATGGCCTAAGTCATAGAGACTAGGTTCCCACACTAGGGAGGTTAATCGATTCTTATCTATCCTGTGAAGAGCAGACCGAGCCGCACGTTGTTGGGATTTGCTCTGAGATCCCTTCGTACGTGACACTAAGACTCCCTTCTTCTTGTGCCACTTGGCTTCCCAATGGCCTCCACCCTATTTTCTAGGGGTTTTATGCATGGAAACACTTCTCCCCATACCTTCACACATGCCCAAAGCTTTCCCCTCTTTCTTTCTTGCATGGAATGTGGTTGTGGACCAAGTCAAAGTAGAAATTAGTTTGGATTTCAAATTCTATGAGATAGAATTTTAGGAAACCAAAACTCTTCCCTTATGGCACTAATTTTACTCAGATATTTTTTGGGATTTTTGTGGATTTTATGGCACATATTGTGCACCCTTTGCTGGTGGTCCATGGCAGAAAAGAAGGAGGCACCCAAGAGTTGGGCACCCCAAGTGTTGCCCTTTTTGGACATTCCTTACTAGGTATTTGACCTAGACAAGGAGTCTGTCCTAACTTATTATTTAGGATGAATTTTGAACTAATTTTTGGTAGAATTCTAGACCATTGAGAGACCTTTGGGGCGCATGAAAATTAAGGAGAAAGAGTATTGTGGCATAGGGATTTCATGGACACCAATCTAAGTGTCTAGGTGAGAGAAAATAAGAAGAAGAAGAAGGGTTCTTCCTCTAGTTTTTTTGTTTATCTCTTCCTCCTTCTTTAGAGATTTTTGAGAGGTGTCACAGGCTCAAATCTCTTCCCCTTCTTAAAATTAGAGAGTCCAAGATTTGAAGAAGGTGGTTCCAGATCGACCATCGAAGAAGGATCAGCACAATATTAGTATTCTATGCTGATTTCTGCATCAAGACTTCTGATCAAGATTCGTGGGCTCGTGTTGATGACTCCTAAAGCCTAGACACATCTGCAGCTTGCAACATCATCCTCAAGTCCGGATCAATAAGTTAGAATGTCTAACTTGCACAAATAATAGATCTGATCTATTTTCTTTATACCTACATTAGATGTAGTATGTATGCATGTTGATGTGATCAACATGCTTTAGTTTCTTTCTTATGTTTAATTTTTTATTTAATAACATGCCATGTCATGTAATAGAATATTAGATCTAGGATATTCTCTGATATTTAAAATTAATTTTGATTAATTTTAGTCTTCCGCTGCTTGAACTTCAAAAAATTTTAGGATCTAGTCCTGAAATCCTAGATCTAGTTCCTTCAAGAACATCTAACTTGCAAAGATAATACAGATCTGATCCCCTGTTACATATCTATATTAGATCTAGTGTAGATCTATGTTGATGCGATCAACACTTTTTCTTCTCATAATTTTTAATTTTTGATTTAATCACATGCTATAATCATGTAATAGCATCTTAGATCTAGGGGTTATCTGGTATTTTTATGAATTAATTTGATTAATTCCTATTTTCTGTTGCATAGATCTAGAAAAGTTTTAAGATTTAATCTTGAAATCCTAGATCTAGTTCCTTCAATTGATATCGGAGCTATGGTTCATTATTACATGATTTATGATGTATGTTTTGACTATTTTTAGATTAGATCTAATTTGTAATTTAATAATTAAATTTAAAATTAAAAATTTTGATCACACAAACTGATATAAGGTTATCCTGCTATAAGATTTATCCCTTATAGTGGAGATATTGTCCTAGTTCGTATAGATGTAACACTAATCATAAAGTTGTTAGATGTGATCTAATTTTATTTATAATTTATTAGATTTAAAAGAGTTTTAAATCTAAAAATAAATATATTTTTTTAAAAGATTGCATAGACCAATTATAAGGTTGTCCTGCTGTAAGATTTATCCCTTATAATGGAGAGGTTGTCCTAGTACGTGCTGATCTAAAAATTTTGATCATAAAATTTTAGATTAAATCTAAAAAATTAAATGATCTGATTAAAAATATTTTAATCTAATTTTAATTATTATAAATATGTTAGATTTGATCTAAGATAATTTATAATTGATTAGAATTGAAATAGTTTCAATCACATGAACCTATTTAGATTAGATCTAAAGTAGTTTTATGTTTACTTTATTTGCATATTGATTATGAATCAAACATACAACTTGCTTAGTAGAACCATATTGTAAAAATATTTTACAAACATGAAAATCATTTTTGAAAAGTGAACCCCAACCCTCAGCACAAAACTTAAATAAGAATTAAGAAGTTTGATTAGGATCTAGAATTATGAATTGAAGATCCTAAGACATAAATCATAACACATTGGATTAATGAGTTAGTAAAAATTAGGTCCATTAATTGGATTAGAGCCAAGGTTAGAATAAAGAATAGACTTAATTAGAGAATTGACTAAATCTAATCAATTATTATCTTAGATTAGGTCAAGGATCAATTACAATAGTTGTAGTTGGTCAAGTCCATGTCTTTAATGAGATCCAAGATGGACTTGGTTCTTGGCTACATGTCTAGCACGAACTATTAGGTTGATCTAATTGAGACTAATTAAACTAGTTGGTGTCTAAGTTAAGTTTGGCATTTCAGACCAGTGGTCTTTAATTGCCAGTCTACTTACCTAACCATTTCTGATAGTGTCTAAGGTAAGCTTTAGCAGATCCTCCCATCGATCTCACTTACCTGGCCTTCTTAGTAAGATTATATTTTTATCTGATCACTTGACAATTTGAGCTGACCCATGTCAGCTAGGTAAATCAATGTGACTGATTTAGGTGCTCCTAAACTAGTTTATTAAATGTCTTCCCTAAGCTAACTTGGCGAAGCTAGTGGAAGGATCATGATAAGCTGGTTTATTTGACCTTCTCTCTCTAAATCAAATTAATTAAATTCTCTAAAATTATTAGGTTCTTAAAATAAAATAGTTATGGTGATAACTAGATCATAGCCTCCCATTAAGTGGGTGATAATGGATCCATTAGTTGGATAATCATTGGAGGCCAAGGGCTTGGTCCAAGGGCTTGGTGCTTATCAGCCGATGAAATTATTATTAATGATATGATTTCTTAAGTGCATCTTTCTAAATAGTGGTTAAGTTGACCAACTAAAGTTGGGCTTAATCATTCATTAGTTAGATAAACCAAGTATGGTCATATTAATGGTTGAACCTAACCAGACCTTTTTAGTAAAGGCCAAAAGCCTACTGATTAGGAACTAAGGCAAAAATTAAATTACTTAAAATTATTTAGAAAAATAATTGATTATGAATCTATTCTTAAATGTATATGTGTTGATCAACTAAAGTTGGGCTTGTGTGTAGTCTATATGGATTCTAAGTACCCACTAAGAAATTAGGATAATTTCTTGAATTGAATTTAGAGACTAACAATTTGAATAAAATAGTGGGAGAATCTTTTGATTAAAATCCAAATCTTTAGGTTTAATAAATCAATTACTAATTAGATTTGATTTTTTTTGGTGCAGATATGGCCACTTTTCTATCACTTCGATCATTATTAGATAATGATAAGTTGGTGGGGCCCAACTTCAGTAGCTAGTATCGAAAGTTAAAGATAGTCCTGGAGCATGAACGGATATTGTATGTGTTGACAGATCCAACACTTGATGAGCCAACTCTCAATGCACATTAAAAATAGTCAGAGATACTAGAAGTGGCTTAGTGACCGAACCACGGTGAGCTGTATAATGTTGGCAACAATGAGCGATGAGTTCAGTCGTAGGTTCGAGATGACTCTACCAAAGGATATGCTTCAAGTGTTGGAGGATTCTTTTGGCACATCCGATGACGTTAAGAGGCACAAGACTAGTTGTGCCATCTTCAAAGTAAGGATGTAGGATGGAGCTTCTATCACTGATCATATACAGTACATGATCGAGCTGATGGAGCATTTAAGCAAGCTTAGCTTTTCCTTACATGAACAGCTTGGAAAAGATGCAATATTGAACTCACTGCTGAAGTCCTTTCTCCCATTTCTTACTCATTATAGAATGATAAAGCCTGAAGTAAACTACCATGGGTTACTGGGATTACTTCAGAACTTTGAGAAGGATCACCAGCTCCATAAGGAGTTGGTGAACTTAGTGGGAGGTTTGTCTTTTGGTTCTCGATCCTTTAGAAAAGAAAAGAAGAACAAGAAAAAGAAAGGCAAAAAGGTGCAAGTTCAGGCTGGGACATCTGTGCAGGGCTAGACCAAGAAGATCGAGCTCGATAAGAGTTGAGCTGAATGCTTCTTTTGCAAGAAGCAGGAGCACTGGAAAAGGAACTATCCTCAGTCATTGCCTCTCTGAACCTGAATAGGAAGAGAAAGAAGCAAACTATTACTGGACAAGGTATTTATATGATAACTCCTTGCAATTTCTCTATTTATAATATTACTAACTGGGTACTGGATATCGGTAGCCCTTATCATATTTACAATTTATTGCAGGGATTGTAGGTCAGTAGGAGATTTGAGTAAGGCGAGAGGTTTCTGAAAGTTGGAGATGGAAGACTAGTTCTAGTTCTAGCATTAAGAATCTTGAAATTTGTATTTGAGTCTTATACTATTGTTCTTAATGATTGTCGTTTTTATCCTAATTTCTATTTGAATGTCATTTCTATAGGCCTTTTGGCCAAAGATAATTATAAAATTTTAATAAAAAATAATTTTGTAATATCATTATGAATGGTGTTACTATTTTCTCTGGACATTTGAACAATGGTGTGTACATGCTATAACAACCTGTTAATATAGTCTATTCAACTGGCAAACATCCTAGATTAGATAATGTATCTGATATCTACTTATGGCACTATAGGCTAGGTCACATAAACAAGAACAGGATAAATAGGTAGACTCAAGAGAAAATCCTAGAAGTCAGTGATTGTGAATCACTTCCAACCTATGAATCCTATCTTTTTGGTAAAATGACCAAGTCACCTTTTATTGGAAAAGATAAGAGAGAAACTAAGCTCTTAGGTCTAGTACATATTGATGTATGTGGACCAATGAGCACTGGTGCCAGAGATGGATATTTCTACTTCATCACTTTCAAAGATGATCTATCCAGATATGGATATGTCTATCTGATGAAACATAAGTCAGATTTATTTGAAATATTCAAATGATTTCAAAGTGAAGTAGAAAAATAAACTAGGAAGAGTTAAAATTCTTCAGTCTGACCAAAGAGGAGAATACCTTTTCGATGAGTTTCTCACATATCTCGGAGAGAATAGGATTCTCTTCCAATGGACTTCTCTAGGAATACCACAGCATAATGATGTGTCTGAAAGAAGGAATCAGACTTTATTAGACATGGTCTGATCCATGATGGATTTTACCAGCCTGTTAACATTCTTCTAGGGATATGCACTTGAATCGGCTTGCTATCTATTAAATAGGTTCCAAGTAAGTCTGTAATTAAAACTTTATATGAGATATGGATAGGAGTAAGCCAGCACTTTCACACCTTAGGATCTGAGGTTGCCCAGCTTATGTGAGGCAGTTAATCACTAATAAACTTGGACCTAGGTCTGATAAGTGCACATTCATAAGATACCCAAAAAAGATCAAAGGATATATATATTTTCTACCATGCTGATGAACAAAAGGTGTTCATTAGCCTTAAGACAATATTTTTAGAAAAGAGGTTCCTTGGTTAAGAAACTGTTACCTCTAAGGTTAAACTTGATGAAGTTCAATAGGTAGAAAGATCGATACCTATAGCTAAACCAGAATTAGATTTGATTAGATCAAATTCAGAGTCCAATGTATCTACATCATTAAGACGATCTGATAGAGTACTGTGTCAATCGAACAAATACAATAGTTTCTTGATCTGGGATGATCCCATCAAAATCAATGAGAATGATGAGGATCTGATCACCTATAAGGATGCAATACAGAGACCAAATTCTAAGAAATGGCTTGAGGCCATAAAATTCGAGATGGAGTCCATGAAGGTCAATGATGTGTGGACATTGGTTGACCCATCTGAAAGGGTTAAACCCATTGGATGTAAATGGATCTTTAAAAGGAAGAGGGGTGTAGATAGAAAGGTGGAGACCTATAAAGCCCATTTTGTTGCCAAGGGATATCGTCAATGGTATGGTATTGATTATGATGAGACATTCCCTCCTATGGCAATGCTCAAATTCATTAAGATAATGCTTGCGATAGTTGCCTGTCTGGATTATAAGATCTAGCAGATGGATATGAAGATGCCTTTCCTAAATGGAGAGCTGACCGAAGAGGTGTATATGATACAACCTGAGAGGTTCACATCCACAGATGAGTCCAAGGTGTGCAAGCTTCAGAGATCCATTTATGGATTGAAGCAAGCATCTTGGAGTTGCAATATACATTTTGATAAAGTAATCAAAATGTATGGCTTCATTAAGAACGGAGAAGAGCCTTGTATTTACAAATAGGCAAATGGTCTAGTAGTGGTATTACTTATCTTTTACGTGGATGATATTCTCTTAATTGAGAATGACATCCCTACACTACAGGAAATAAAAGTTTGGTTATCATTGTAGTTCTCCATGAAGGATTTGATTCAAGCATCCTACATCCTAGGGATGAAGATCTATAGAGATAGATCTAAAAGAATGCTTGGGTTATCCTAGTCCACGTACATAGATACTATGCTGAAGAGGTTCAGCATGGAGAATTCTAAAGAAAGCTATCTCTTGATAGGCCATAGAATTTCTCTCTATTGGGGATAAATCCATGCCTGCCAAAGTTCGATTAAAACTTTGACTCTTGATCAGTTCGGTCTGGTTGCAGCTATAACAACTGAATCTTAACATGCATGAGTATTCGAACTCTAAATCATTCTAAGATAGCTGACCTTCAACACTACAGTCAGATAATCCAATTGGCTGGGAAGATCAATTTTGGATTCAATGAGGAGTTGTAGATTCCTTCTCCAAATGAATTTGAACAGTTGATGCTTCTGCCCTAGAGAATCGGCTAAGTCGCTAGCTCCTGTGCATCCCGTTTGGCTGATCTCTTTTTGATAACCTGTGTGGCCCCACTCAAACAAACTTTCTTGGATCCCCCTTTTAGGCAGAATCATAGTCGAACTCCTCCTAGATTCCTCCTTTAGCAGAACTTCTCCAGCAGTCGAACTTCTTCCAAACTGCCCCCAGACGAACTTCAGCGCTTTAACATTATTCATCGATGAGCAACCCTAGGAATGGCCGAACCTCAAAGGAACAGCAAAGATGCTAGAGTTTTAGTCATGCTCACTTATTGTGGCCATTAGTTAATACTCAGCCTAGGTGGATCCCTCATAGTCGGACTCCTTTCGATTGGACGTCAGCCTATTCATCGATCGAACCCCTGCCAGACTTCTCTTCCGACCGAATTCCTTCCAGCCATCTAAAAGGATCGCGACGTATACCTTCAGCATGATGAAGTCAAGCCAACGCACAATCAATCCTAAGAACCTCCAAACTCCTTCGGAACAACAACGTCCAAGAACCCTTCATCGTCTGCAACTATCCCATCCGAACTCTAGTTGTTAGGTCTCCAACAGACCAGCATGTCACGACAACGGATACCACTCTCTGAGCACACGCCATGTGGCACCGAACGGCTCACTACCAAGTAGTTATGGCAATCACTATCAGTTTGTTGCAAGCTCCAGGCTATAAAAGGGATCCTTCATATACGTTTTCTTCAGACTCTCTTCTTCTTCTCGAAACTCTACAACTTTCTTGACTGAGCACTCCATTTCTGTTGGCCAAAAAAACTGACTTAATCATCAGAAAATCTTTCTGGAGCCACTACCCTAGGCTCTAGATGAAACTTATTTTGTAGGTCACCGATGGTGACCTCATCTTCTCCGACTCCAGCACTTCTCTAGCGACAATCAGATTTTGCACTAATAGGATTGGCGACAACAGGATTGAAAAATCCTTCGAACTTCGGGAGTAGGAGGACTAGTGTTGGGGATAAATCCATGCCTGCCGAGATTTGGTTAAGACTCCAACTCTTGATCAGTTCTATTCGGTTGCAGCTATAACAACTGAACCTTAACCTATAGGAGTATTCGAACTCTAAATCATTTTAAGATGGCCGACCTTTAACACTGCAGTCAGATAATCCGATTGGCTAGGAAGATCGATTTTGGATTCAACAGGGTGTTGCGGATTCCTTCTCCAGATGAACTTGAATAGTTAATGCTTCTGCCCCAAAGAACCGGCTAAGTCCTGGCTCCTGTGCATCCTATTCGGCTAATCTCTTTCCGATAACCTGTGTGGCCCAACTCGAACGAACTTCCTTGGATCCCCTTTTATACAGAATCTTAGTCGAACTCCTCCAAGATTCCTCCTTCATTGAAACTTCTCCAATAATCGAACTTCTTCCGAACTACCCCTAGATGAACTTCAATACTTTACTATTATTCACCAATGAGCAACCCTGGGAATGGCCGAACCTCAAAGGAATGGCAGAGACGCCAGTGTTTCAATTGCACTCGCTTATTGTGGCCATCAGTCAATACTCAGCCCAGGCAGATCCCTCACAATCAGACTCCTTTCGATTGGATGTTGGCCTCTTCGCTGGTCGAACCCCTACCAGACTTCTCTTCTGACCGAATTTCTTCCAGCCATCTAAAAGGACCATAGCGTATACCTTCAGCATGGCGAAGATAAGCCAATGCACGATCAATCCTAAGAACCTCCAAACTTCTTCGAAACAATAACGTCCAAGAGCCTTTCGTCATCTACAACTATCCCATCCGAACTTAAGTTATTAGATCTCCAACAGACCAGCACGTCATGACAACGGACACCACTCTCCGTAGCACACCCCACATGGCTCCGAACAACCCACTACCAAGCAGTTGCGACGGTCACTATCAAAATTGAAGACCTCATTAAATCAAGATGAGATGAGGAGAGAGATCCCACCGACAGATCTGATGAACCTATACGATCGTGCAAAGGATGGAAGGCCATGGCCTTGCTAATCTAAAACAAGGAAAAGGCCAAGGCCCTACTAGTGACCATCGTGCACTAATAGGAGGACTAGTGTTGGGGATAAATCCACGCCTGCCGAAGTTCAATTAAGACCCAACTTTTGATCAGTTTCATCCGGTTGTAGCTATAACAACTAAACCTTAATCCGTAGGAGTATTCAAACTCTGAATCATTCTGAGATGGCCAACCTTCAACACTACAGTTAGATAATCCGATTGACTGGGAAGATCAATTTTGGATTCAACGGGGCATTGCGGATTCCTTCTCCAAACGAACTTGAATAGTTAATGCTTCTGCCCTAGAGAACTGGCTAAGTCCCTAGCTCCTGCACATCCCGTTCGGCCGATCTCTTTTTGGTAACCTGTCTGGCTCCACTTGGACGAACTTCCTTGGATCCCCCTTTTAGGCAGAATCTTAGTTGAACTCCTCCTAAATTCCTCCTTCAGCGTAACTTCTCCGGTAGCCAAACTTCTTCTGAACTGCCCCCAGACGAACTTCAGTGCTTTATCATTATTCACCGATGAGCAACCCTGGGAATGGCCGAACCTTAAAGGAATGATAGAGATGCCAGTGTTTTAGTGATGCTTGCTTATTGCAGCCATCAGTCAATACTCAACCCAGGTGAATCCCTCATAGTCGGACTCCTTTTGGTTGGACGTTGACCTCTTCGCTGATCGAACCCCTACTAGACTTCTCTTCCAGTCGAATTTCTTTCAGCCATCTAAAAGGACCGCGGCGTATACCTTCAGCATGGTGAAGACAAGCCAATGCACGGTCAATCCTGAGAACCTCTAAACTCCTTCGAAATAATAACATCCAAGAGCCCTTCGTCACCTGCAACTATCCCATCCGAACTCCAGTTGTTAGGTCTCTAACAAACCAGCATGTCATGACAACGGACACCACTCTCCATAGCACACCCCATGTGGCTGTGAACGGCCCACCACCAAGTGATTGCGGTGGTCACTATCAGTTTATTGCAGGCTCTGGGCTATAAAAGGGATCCTCTAGATACGTTTTCTTCGGGCTCTCTTCTTCTTCTCAAAACTCTACAACTTTTTTGACTGAGCACTCTATTTCTGTTGGTCAAAAAAGCTGACTTGATCATTGAAGGATCTTTCCGGAGCCACTACCCTAGGCTCAGGATGAGACTTATTTTGTAGGTCACTGACGGTGACCTTGTCTTCTTCAACTCTAGCACTTCTCCGATGACAACCAGATTTTGCACCAACACTCTCTAAAAAGGATTGTTCAACAACTCCTAAAGAGAGAGAGCATATAAGTAAAGTCCCATATGCTTCGATAGTGGGATCTATCATGTATGCCATGATATGTACAAGACCAGATGTGGCATACTCGCTAGAAGTAGTGAGTAGATATCTATCTGATCTGAGAGAAAACTATTAGAAAGTGGTTAAAGCCATCCTTATGTATTTAAAAAATACAAAGGACTAATGGTTAGTTTATGGTGAGTCAGATTTGAAACTTATAGGATTTACAGACTTCAACTTTCAATCTAACCATGATGGCAGCAGAAGCTTATCGGATTATATTTTTATTCTAAATAGTAGAGCAATCTGCTGGAAGAGTTTCAAGCAGCAAACTATGGCAGACTCTGTTTGCGAGGTTGAGTATATCGCAACATCAGATGCCATGAAGGAAGCTGTGTGGCTGAGAAAATTTATTATCGAGCTCGAAGTAGCATCCTTCCTTGATGGTCTGATCCTACTCTACTGTGATAGCACTGGTGCCATAGCTCAAGCAAAGGAACTAAAGGCACACTTGCAGATAAAGCACATACTACGTCGCTTTCACCTGGTTTGAAAGATTGTGGATCGAGGAGACATCAACCTTTAGAAGATTGACAGAAAGAAAAACCTGGCTGGCCCCTTCACTAAAGCTTTGGCAATAAAGAAGTTCGACAATCATAAGTCAAAGATGGATATTAGATACCGTGCCAGATGGCTTTAGGATAAGTGGGAGTTATTGAAAAATATGTTCCAAAGCTAATCATCAACCTGTTGATGGTTAAGCAACCTTATAATTATAATTAATTTATTAATAAATAATAAATATTTTAGCATCTTTTTCATTATAAAGTCTACATCTTCTAATGAACTCCATTACTGTGATGAAGTTCTTAAGACTATTTAGTTTCAATAAAGAGAGGATTTATCGATTAGTCATTAAACTGTTCACGATCGAATGATTGGCTGTTAATAAGGATGATAGCATCTATCGAGCATAGATTACTGTATGCCATATAGGTTGATTGTCCTTTTAACCAAGAAGTGTGAAGACACTAGTATGGCATACAGGTGAGATATAAGGGTATATCTGTAGGAACTAGATTTAGGGTTTTACAGGTATATCTTGAAAACTTTTTAAGATCTTGCAGTAAAAGATTTAAATAAATTAAATATTTATTTAAATAAATATATAAATACTTAGATCTCAAATCTATTACATGATCAAGGCATAATATTAAATCAAAAATTGAAATCAAATAAGAAAATAAAAGGTTGATCAAATCAACCTAGATCTACACTACATCAAATACAGGTATGAAGTTAATAGATCAGATCTATTATCTGAGTAAGTTAGATGTTTTAACTTGATGATCTAGACTTAAGGATGAAGTCATGAGCCCGCACATGCATCCAGCCTCTAGGAGTCATCCACACGAGCCTACGATCTCTGATCTGAAGTTCGATGCAGAAAATCAGCACAGCATGCTAGTACTGTGCTGATCCTTCTTCGATGATCGATCCGATGTTCTCTTCTTTGAAATTTGGACTCTCCAAAATATGAGAAGAAAGATGAGAGTTTACTGATCTGAGAATCTCTTAGAAAAAACTCAAAAAAAGAGGAGAGATTGAAAATAAAATAGCCCTAGAAGAAGATCCTCTTCTTCTTCTCTTTTCTCTCACCTAGACACCTAGTTTGGTGCCTAAGGAACCCCTAGGCCTAAGGATCCTCTTCCTCTGATTTTTGCATACTCCAATCTCTTCCAAAGCTCTATATTCCATAAAAAAATTAGAATAAAATTCATCCAATAAATAGAGAAAAAGAAGAGTACAAGTTAGATCAAAATCCTTGACTAGGAATATCCAAACATGGATAGTTGTTGGGGCGCCCAACTCTTGGGCGCCTCCTCCATAATTATTGGCATGGATCAATAAGGGAAAGAACACAAAAAAGAAGATTATTTTCATAGAATAAGAGAAGAATTAATTAAAAGAGGGGGCGGCACTCAAGGAAAGGTATTTTGGTCAACAAGGATTCTATCTCATAGAATCTTAAGCAAAACCAACTCCTCTTTTGACTTGGTCTTCTAACAAATTGCCTTATGAGAAAAGGAGGAGAGAAAGAGAGTGTAAGAAGCCATGGGAGTGAAGAATTCTCATATAAGAAACAAAACAAAAAGGGCATGGGGCATGAGAATTAAGTGGTGCAAGTGATAGGGAGTCCTAATGTGGGCGCAAGTGATTGGGAGTCCTAGTAACACTAGGACTCCTATTTTGACTTGGTCAAACAAGATCTTTTAATCAAATAAAATAAAAATTAAATCAATCTAATTAAATAAGATTCTAACCTATTTAAAAACTTTATTAAATCAAAATAAATTAGATTTAATTTTGATTTATTTTTTAATCAAATTAGAAAATTGGGTTAATCCAAGTCCTAGTTATACTAAGACTAGTTCTTCCTTGCACTTAGCTTATCCAATAAACCAATTGGATTTGATTCAATCAAGCCCAAACCAAATCTAATTAAATCATATTTAATTAAACTTAATCTCAGCCTATTGGCTTAATCAAATTAAGATAAATAGCAATCCAATTGCTAATCGATCCTCCTGCAATACTTGCACTAAGTAAAATACCAATCGTATTGATTGTTTAACCCTAGAATGATTCTTAATGGTTGATCAACCATCAGATTAGATCATAAGCTCTAATGTGTGTGATCTCATAGGTCCAAACCTATGCTAGTAGCATAGGAATAAATTTCTGTACCAATCAAAGTGACCATCTAGCAATGATATCTGATGGTCGGATAGGTCAAAGGTGTAGAACACCATCCTTAGAACCCATGCGGATATAGTTTCCATATAATTCATCTCCTTGACCATAATGCTCGTAGGACATCTTAGAGTTCAACTATCAACTCTGATCAGATTGTCCATATTGTATTTCAAAATATCAAATCCATCTGATGGATTATCCTGGCCAAGATTTTGCTATATTGAAATATAGTGATACATTCTTCTCCAACTCTTGTAGTGGTCAATTCCATCTTGATCACACTCCGACTTCACAAGTACTTGACTGTGCCTAGAAGCCTTCCATTGCTGAATTAGAAATTCAGTTAGTCTGATACCAAAGTACAGTGAGTTGCTTGCAAGTCACTGAGGTGATCTCAGATCTAAGGGATACTTATACCTATATCCCATCAGAGACATTCTCAATAGCAAAATGCTCTGGAGTTGGTCACGTTCAGTGATGATGTATCCATACATCTAACCTATATGCCATACCAGTATTTTCATACTTCTTAGTTAAGAGGACAATCAACCTATATAGCATATAGCGATCTATGCTTGATAGACGCTGTTGTCCTAATTAGCAACCTATCATTTGATCATGAACAAATTCAAGGACTAATCAATAAATCCTCTCTTTATCGAAACTAAACAGTCCTAAAGACTTCATCATAACAATGGAGTTCATTAGAAGATATAAACTTATGATGAAAAAGATGCCAAAATATTTTTATTAATTAATAAATTAATTATAATTATAAAATAGCTCAACCATTAATAGGCTAATGATTGGCTTTGGGACACAATTCTCAACAACTCCCACTTATCCGAAAGCCACTTGGCATAATATCTAATACCCATTTTTAACTTATAGTTGTTGAACTCCTTGATTGCCAGGGCTTTAGTGAAGGTGTCGGCTAGGTTCTGCTTTCCATCGATCTTCTGAAGGTCGATATCACCATGATCCATGATTTCATGGACCAAATGAAAGCGGCATAGAATGTGCTTTATCCACTAGTGTGCCTTTGATTCTTTTGCTTGAGCTATGGTGCCACTACTGTCATAGTAGAGCAGGACTGGACCATCAATGGAGGATACTACTCTGAGCATGGTGATGAACTTCTTTAGCCACACAGCTTTCTTTGCTGCATCGATGCTACCATGTACTTTGCTTCATAAACAGAGTCGGTCACTATATGTTGTTTGAAATATTTTCAGTAGATGGCTCTAACATTTAGAGTAGAGATATACCTCAATACACTTTTACTGTCATCATGGTCAGATTGAAAGCTAGAGCCTGTAAATCCCATAAGCTTCAGATTTGACTCACCATAAACCAAGCATTGATCCTTATTATTTCTCAAATACTTAAGGATGGTTTTAACCACTTTTCAGTGATTTTCTCTAGGGTCAGACTAGTATCTACTCACCACTCCTAGTGAGTATGCCACGTCTGATCTCATACATGTCATTGCATACATAATAGACCCCACTACTGAAGCATATGGAATTCTACTCATACGCTCTCTCTCTTCAGGAGTTATCGTACAATCCTTCTTAGAGAGAGAAATTTCTTGGCCTATCGGAAGATAGCCCTTTTTAGAATTCTTCATGCTGAACCTCTTCAGCATAGTTTCTATGTACGTGGACTGAGATATACCAAGCATCCTTTTAAATCTATTCCTATAGATCTTCATCCCTAGGATGTAAGATGCTTCACCCAAGTCCTTCATGGAGAACTGCGATGACAACCAGACTTTTATTCCTTGTAATGAGGGGATATCATTCCTGATTAAGAGAATATCATCCACGTATAAAATAAGCAATACCACTGCTAGACCATTTGTCCATTTATAAATGCAGGGTTCTTCTCCATTCTTAACGAAGCCATACGTTTTGATCACTTTATCAAAATGCATATTCCAACTCCGAGATGCCTGCTTCAATCTATAAATAGATCTCTGAAGCTTGCATACTTTGGACTCATCTATAGATGTGAACCCTTCAGGTTGTATCATATACACCTCTTAGGTTAGCTCTCCATTTAGAAAAGTTATCTTCACATCCATCTGCCAGATCTCATAGTTCAGATGGACAGCAATGGCAGGCATGATTCGAATGGACTTAAGCATTACCACAGAAGAGAACGTCTCATCATAGTCAATACCATAATATTGACGATATCCCTTGGCAACCAGATGGGCTTTATAGGTCTCCACCTTTTCATCTATGCCCCTCTTCCTTTTGAAGATTCATTTACATCCAATGGGTTTAATCCCTTCAGGTGGGTCAACTAATGTCCATACATCATTGACCTTCATGGAATCCATTTTGGATCTCATAGCTTCTAGCTATTTCTCAGATTTGGATCTCTACATCGCATCCATATAAGTGATCGAATCCTCATCGTTCTCATCAAATTCGATGGGATCATCATCTTGGATCAAGAATCCATAGTATCTATCCGGATGGTGCGGTACTCCATCGGATCACCTTAATGGTGCGGGTTCACTAGGCTTCGGATCTGATTTGATCAAATCTGACTTAGGTTCAATAGTCTATGTCGGACATTCTACCTATTGAACTTCATCAAGTTCAACCTTAGAGGCAACAGTTCCTTCACCAAGAAACTTCTTTTTCAAAATAGATCATCCTAAGGCTAACGAACACCTTTTATTCATCAGCATGGTAGAAATAGTATCCTTGGTCTCTTTTGGGTATCCTATGAATGTATACTTGTCAGACCTAGGTCCAAGATTGTCTGTAACTAATCATTTGACATAAGTCAAACACCCATAAACCCTAAGATGTGAAAGTGCTGGCTTATGCCCTGTCCATATCTCATATGGGGTTTTAACTATAGACTTACTTAGAATCCTATTTAATAAATAACAAACTGATTCGAGTGCATATGCCTAGAAGGATATCGATAAGCTGGCAAATCCCATCATGGATCAGACCATGTCTAACAAAGTTCGATTCCTCCTTTCAGACACACTATTATGCTGTGGTGTTCCAGGAGGAGTCTATTGGAAGATAATTTCATTCTCTTCTAGATATATGAGAAACTCACTAGAAAGATATTCTCCTCCTCGATTAGACCAAAAAATTTTAATACTCTTTCTAGTTTATTTTTCTACTTAACTTCGAAATTGTTTAAACATTTCAAAAGAACCTGACTTATATTTCATCAGATAGACATATCCATATCTGGATAGATCATCTATGGAAGTGATGAAGTAGACATATCCACCTCTGACACTTGTGCTCATTGGTCCACATACATCAGTATGTACTGGACCTAAGAGCTCATTGGCTCTCTCACCTTTTTCAATAAAAGGTGACTTGGTAATTTTACCAAGAAGATAGACTCACAGGTTGGAAGTGATTCACAATCATTGACTTCGAGAATTTTCTCTTGAGTCAACCTATTTATCCTGTTCTTATTTATCTGACCTAGCCTACAGTGCCATAAGTAGATATCTGATACATTATCTAATCTAGGGTGCTTGCCAGTAGAATAGACTACATTAACAGGTTGTGATAACATATATACCCCATTATTCAATTATCCATAGAAAGCGATAACACCATTCATAATGACATTACAAACTCATTTCTTTATTTAAATTTCATAATTATTCATGGCCAAAAGGCCTACAGAAATGATATTTAAAAAGAAACTAGGACAGAAATGATAATCACTAAGAACAATAGTATGAGATTCAAAAATAAGTTTCAAAATTCCTAAAGCTAGAACTGGAACTAATCTTCCATCTCCAACATTTAGAAATCTCTCACCTTGCTCTAATCTTCTACTGATCTGGAACCACTACAATAAATTGTAAATATGGTAAGGGCTATCAGTATCCAACGCCTAGTTAGTAATATCACAAATAGAGAAATTGCAAGGAGTTATCATATAAATACCTTGTCCGACAATAGCTTGCTTTTTTCTCTGCCTGTTCGGGTCCAGGGAGGTAATGTACTAAGGATAGTTTCTCTTTCAGTGCCCCCGCTTCTTACAAAAGAAGCATTCAATTTGACTCTTATCGGGCTTGATCTTCCTGATCTGGCCCCGCATTGATGTCCCAGCCTGAACTTGCACCTTCTTTGTTTTTTTCTTCTTGTTCTTCTTCCCTTTCCTAAAGGATCGAGAACCAAAAGACGAACCTCCCACTAAGTTCATTGACTCTTTATGGAGCTGGTGATCCCTATCAAAGTTCTGAAGTAATCCCAGTAAGCCATGGTAGTTTACTTTAGACTTTGTCATTCTGTAATGAGTGAGGAAAGGGAGATAGGACTTTGGCAATGAGTTCAATATTGCATCCTTCCCAAGTTGTTCATGTAAGAAAAAGCTGAGTTTGCTCAAGCGCTCTATTAGCTCGATCATATACAGTACATGATCAGTGACAAAGGCTCTATCCCGCATTCTAGCATTGAAGATGGTGCAACTAGTCTTGTGCCTCTCAATGTCATTGGGTGTGCCAAAAGAATTCTCCAATACTTAGAGCATTTCATTTGGCTGAGCTATCTCAAACCTATAACTGAACTCATCGCTTATCGCATCCAGTATAATGCAGTGCACCATGGTTCGGTCACTGAGCCACTTCTGATAAGTGTCTCTGATTGTTCTACGTATATTGACAGCTGGCTCCTCAGGTGCAGGATCCGTCAGCACATATAGGATCCGTTCATGCTCTAGGACAATCTTCAACTTTTGGTACCAGCTACCGACGTTGGATTCCACAAACTTATCATTATCCAACAATGATCAGAGTGATAGAAAAGTGGCCATGTCTGCATAAAGAAAAATCAAAATCTAATTAGTAATTGATTCATTAAACCTAAAGATTTGGTCTATAATCAAAATATTTTTTTCACTATTTTATTCGAATTGGTAGCCTCTACCTCCAATTCGAGGAATTATCCTAATTCCTTAGTGGGTACTAGAATTCACATAGACTGTACACGAGCCCAACATTGGTTGGCCCACCCATGTACATCTAAGAGTAGGTTCATAATCAATTATTTTTTTAAATAATTTTCAATAATTAAATTTTGCCCCAGACTCTGATCAGTTGGCTTTGGTCTTCTCAGAAAATGATTCATTTAGGTCCAATCATTAACATGACCATACTTGGCCCATCCAACCAATGAATGATCAGGTCCAACTTTGGTTGGCCCACCTAACCACTATTTAGAAAGATGTATCCAAGAGATCATATAATAAATGATAATTTCATCAATCGATAAGCACCAGACCTTTGGGCCTCCAATGATTATCCAATTGATGGACTCATTATCATTCACTTTAATGGGAGGCTATGATCTAGTTATCATATAACTATTTCATTTTAGGGACCTAATAATTTTAGAGAATTTAATTTATAGAAGTGAGTAGGTTAGATTAACCAGCTTGTCATGATCCTCCCATTAACTTCACCAAGTCAGCTTAAGGGAGATCATTAATAGGCTAGTCTAGGAGCACCTAAATCAGTCAAACTAATTTATCTAGTTGACATGGGTCAGCTCAAATAGTTAAGCGATCTGATCAAAACATAATCTCACCAAGAGGTCAGGTAAGTTCGATCAGTGGAAGGATCTGCCAGGCTTGCCTTAGACACCATCAGAAATAGCTAGATAAGCGAGCTACCAATTAAAAACCACTGGTCTGGTTTATCTTAGACACTAACTGATTTAATTAGTTTTAATTAGATCAATCTAATAGTTCATGCTAGATCGTGTAGTCAAGAATCAAGTCCATCTTGGGTCTTGTTAAAGACATGGACTTGACTAACTACAACTATTTTAATTGATCTAGAGAATTCTTGACCTAATCTAAGACAATAATTGATTAGATTTAGTCAATTCTCTAATTAAGTCCATTCTTTAATCTAACCCTATATCTAATCCAATTAATGGACATAATTTTCACTAACCCATTAACTCAATATGTTATGATTCGTGTCATAGGATCTTCAATTTACAATCCTAAAACCTAATCAAATAACTTCTTAATTCTTAATTAAGTTTTGGGCTGAGGGTTGGGGTTTGGCTTTTCAAAATTAGTTTTCATGTTTGTAAAATATTTTTATAACATGGTTCTATCAATCAAGTTGCATGTTTGATTCATAATCAATATGCAAGTAGTATAAAAATGAATCTACTTTAGATCAAATCTAAACATATTCATGTAATTGAAATAGTTTCAATAATAATCAATCATAAATCTTTCTAGATCAAATCTAATATATTTATGAAGATTAAAACTAGATGAAAATATTTTTAATCAAATAAAAAAATCTCTTA
This sequence comes from Cocos nucifera, assembly GCA_006176705.1. Taxonomy (NCBI): domain Eukaryota; kingdom Viridiplantae; phylum Streptophyta; class Magnoliopsida; order Arecales; family Arecaceae; genus Cocos; species Cocos nucifera. The sequence continues at coordinate 25,071 of QRFJ01000168.1, forward strand.
GATCTAATTTAAAATTTTATGATCAATATTTTAGATCAGCACGTACTAGGATAACCTATTCATTGTAAGAGGTAAACCTTACAGCAGGACAACCTTATGGCAATCCATGTAATTTAAAATATTTTATTTTTAGATCTAAAACTATTTTAAATATATTAAATTATAAATAAAATTAGATCAAATCTAATAAATTTATGATTAGAGTTAGATCATCATGAACTAGGATAACCTATTCACTATAAGGGATAAACCTTACAGTAGGACAACCTTATGGTAGTTCATGAGATTTAAATTTTTTTTTTTAAATTTTAGATTTAATAATTAGATTATAAATTATATCTAATCTAAAAAATAATCTAAACATGCATAAAATTCATGTAATAACAACTTGGCTCTAATACCAATTGAAGAAACTAAATTTAGGGTTTTACAGGTAGATCTTGAAAACTTTTTCAAGATCTTGCAGTGAAAGACTTAAATAAATTAAATATTTATTTAAATAAATATATAAATATCTAGATCTTAGATCTATTATATGATCAAGGTATGATATTAAATCAAAAATTAAAATCAAATAAGAAAGTAAAAGGTTGATCAAATCAACCTAAATCTACACTACATCAAATGCAGGTATGAAGTTAATAGATCAAATCTATTATCTGAGCAAGTTAGATATTCTAACTTACTGATCTAGGCTTAAGGATAAAGTCACGATCCACACACTCATCCGGCCTCTAGGAGTCGTCCACACAAGCCTACGATCTCTGATCTAAAGTTCGAGCAGAAAATCAGCACAGCATGCTAGTACTATGCTAATCCTTCTTCGATGGTCGATCCGATGCTCCCTTCTTCAAAATTTAGACTCTTCAAAATATGAAAAGGAAGATGAGAGTTTACTGATCTAAAACTCTCTTAGAAAAAACTCAAAAAAGGAGGAGAGATTGAAAATAAAATAGCCCTAGAAGAAGACTCTCTTCTTCTTCTCTTTTCTCTCACCTAGACACCTAGTTTGGTGCCTAAGGAACCTCCATGCCCAAGGATCCTCTTCCTCTGATTTTTGCACACCCGAAACCTCTCCCAAATATCTGTATTTTATGGAAAAATTAGAATAAAATTAGTCCAATAAATAGAGAAAAAGAAGAGTCCAAGTTAGATCAAAATCTTAGACTAGGAATATCCAAATATGGGAAGTTGTTGGGGTGCCCAACTCTTGGGTGCCTCCTCCACAAATATTGATGTGGACTAGAAAGGGAGGGTGTACAAAAAAGGAGATTATTTTCATGGAATAAGAGAAGAATTAATCAAAAGAGGGGGTTGCACTCAAGGAAAGGTGTTTTGGTCAATAAGGATTCTATCTCATAGAATCCTAAGCAAAACTAACTACTCTTTTGACCTAGTCTTCCAATAAATTGTCTTATGAGAAAAGGAGGAGAGAAAGAGGGCATGAGAAGCCATGGGATTGGAGAATTTTTACATAAGAAACAAAACAAAAAGGTCATGGGGCGTGAGGATTAAGTGGCGTAAGTGATAGGGAGTCCTAGTCACACTAGGACTTCTATTTTGACTTGGTCAAACAAGATCTTTTAACCAAATAAAATCAAGATTAAATCAATCCAATTAAATCAGTCTCTAATAAATTTAAAGACTTAATTAAATTAAATTAAATTTTAATTTATTTTCTAATCAAATTAGAAAATTGGGTTAATCCGAGTCCTAGTTAGACTAGGACTAGTTCTTTCTTGCACTTGGCTTATCCAATAAATCAATTGGACTTGATCCAATCAATCTCAAACTAAATTTAATTAAATTATATTTAATTAAACTTAATTTTAGTCTATTGGCTTAATTAAATTAAGCTAATTAGCAATCTAATTGCTAATCAATCCTCCTATAATACTTGCACTAGGTTAAACACTAATCGTATTGATTATTTAATCCTAGAATGATTCTTAATCATTGATCAACCATTCGATCAGATCATAAGATCTAATGTATGTGACCTCATAGGTCTGAACCTAAGTTGGTAGCATAGAAATAAATTCTTATACCAATCGAAGTGATGATCTAGCAATAATATCCGACGGTCGGATAGGTCGAAGGTGTAGAACACCATCCCTAGAACCCATGCAGATATAGTTTCCATATAATTTATCCCCTTGACCATAATGCTCGTAGGATACCTCAGCGTTCAACTATCAACTCTAATCAGGTTGTCCACATTATATTTCAAAATATCAAATTCATTTGATGGATTATCCTGACCAAGGTTTTGCTATATTAAAATACAATGATACATTCTTCTCCAACTTTTAGAGTGGTCAATTCTATCTTGATCATACTCCAACTTTACAAGTACTTGACTATGCCCAAAAGCCTTCTATTGCTAAATTAGAAATTCAGTTAGTCCAGTACCAAAGCATAGTGAGTTGCTTGCAAGTTACTGAGGTGATCTCAGGTCTAAGAGATACTTATACCTATATCCAATTAGAGACATTCTCGATAATAGAATACTATGGAGTTGGTCACATTAAATGATGATGTACCTATACATCTCACCTGTATGCCATACCAGTGTTTCCACACTCCTTAGTTAAGAGGACAACCGACCTATATGGCATATAGCGACCTATGCTCGATAGACGCTATTGTCCTAATTAACAGTCTATCATTTAGTTATGAATAAATTTAAGGACTAATCGATAAATTCTCTCTTTATCAAAACTAAACAATCCTAAGAACTTCATCACAACAATGGAGTTCATTAGAAGATGTAAACTTATGATGAAAAAGATTACAAAATATTTTTATTAATTAATAAATTAATTATAATTATAAAATAGCTCAACCATCAACAAGTTGATGATTGACTTTAGAATATAATTCTCAATAATATCATCACTGAACATGACCAACTTTAGAGTATTCTACTATCAAGAATTGCTCTGATGGGATATAGTTATAAGAATTCTTTAGACCTGAGATCACCTTAGTGGCTTGTAAGCAACTCACTGTACGTTAGTATCAGACTAATTAAATTTCTAATTCGATAATAGAAGGCTTCTAGGTACAGTCAAGTACTTGCAAAGTCGGTGTGTGATCAAGATGGGATTGACCACTTCAAGAGTTGGAGAAGAATGTATCACTGTATTTCAATATTAAAATACAATATTGATGACTTAATCAGGATTGACAGTTGAACTCTAAAGTGTTCTATGAGTATTTTTGTTAAGGGGATGAATTATATGAAAACTATATCCACATGGGTTCTAAGAATGTTGCTCTACACATTTGACCTATCCGGCCATCAGATACCATTGCTAGATGGTCACTTCGATTGGTATAAAAATTTATTTTTATACTACTGGCTTAGGTTTGGACCTATGGCATCACATACGTAAGAGTTCTTGATCTGATCGGATGGTTAATCGATATGTAAGAATCATTCTAGGGTTAAACAATCAATACGATTGATGTTTAACCTAGTGTAAATATTGCAGGAGGATCGATTAGTAATTAAAGTACTAATTGACTTAATTTGATTAAGCCAAAGGATTGAGATTAAGTCTAATTAAAGATAATTTAATTAAAATAAGTTTGGTCTTGATTGGATCAAGTTCAATTAGTTTATTAGATAAGCCAAGTGCAAGAAAGAACTAGTCCTAGTTCAATTAGATCTTGGGTCAACCTAATTTCTAATTTGATTAAAAATTAAATTAAAATTAAATCTAATTTAATCTAATTTAATTAGGTTTTTAATTAGATTAAGACCTATTCTTATTGGGTTCATTTATTTCTAGTTTAGTTTGGTTTGAGAAACCATAATTGACCAAGTCAAATATAGAATCCTAGTAAGACTAGGATTCATCTCCTTGCGCCACCTATATCCATGCCCATCCTACGCCCCTATTTCTTTATTTTGTATGTAAAATACTACTCTCCCAAGCTTTCTCATGCATGCCCCTCTCTCCCTCTCTTTCTATATGGTAGTTAGGTGTGGACCAAGTCAATATATGGGAATTTGTTTTGATATCAAATTCTTTGGGTAGAGTTTTAGGAAACTAAAACTCCTCCCATGCTTGCCGCCCCCTCTTCCTATTTTCTCTCTTATTTTCTTTGGTGGAAAAGAAATTTTTGTGTGCCCCTTATTACTGGCCCATGCCAAATAGAAAGGAGGGGATGTCCAAGTGTTGGGCGCCCCATAAGTTGCCTAAATTGGACCTGCCTTGTTTAGGTATTGGACCTAGACAAGGATTCCTCCATATCTAATTATTCAAAAAGATTTTTGAGCTGATTTTTTTAGATATTCTATACATTAGAGGGAGATTTTTTGGGTGTGTAAGACCTAAGAGAGAAGCATCTTGGGCATGGAAATTTTAAAGAAACAAATCTTGGTGTCTAAGAAAGAGAACAAAGAAGAAGAGGGTCTTCACCTAGGATTGTTTTGTTCCTCCATTTTCCTTCTTCTTAGAGATTTTTTTGAGAGTCGTCTTAGGTTAAAAATCTCTCCCCTTTCTTCTGAAATATTGAAGTATCCAAACCTTGAAGAAGGAAGATTTGGATCGACCGTTGAAGAAGGATCAGCACATTACTAGCATACTATGCTGATTTTCAGGCATCGAACTTCTGATCAGCATTCGTGGGCTCGTATGGATAATCTTTAGAGGTCGGATGCATGTGCAGCTCAGAGCTACATCCTTAAGCCTAGATTAGCAAGTTAGAATGTCTAACTTACAATGAAAATATAGATCTGATCTCCTGTTACAAACCTATATTAGATCTAGTGTAGATCTATGTTGATGTGATCAACACATTCTCTTCTAATGATTTTTAATTTTTGATTTAATCATATGATATAATCATATAATAGAATCTTAGATCTATGGATTCTATGATATTTTTATGAATTAATTTGATTAATTCATATTTTTTGCTACATAGATTTGAAAAAGTTTCAAGTTCTAATCTTGAAATTCTAAATCTGGTTCCTTTATTTAGGTCAAGGGGATGAATTATATGAAAACTATATCTACATGAATTCTAAGAGTGTTGCTTTGCAAATTCGACCTATCTAGCCATCGAGTATCATTGCTAGATGGTCACTTTGATTGATACAAGAATTTATTTTTGTGCTATCGGCTTAGATTTAAATCTATAGGATCACACACATAAGAGGTTTCAATCTAATCAGATGGTTGATCAATGATTTAGAATCATTCTAAGGCTAAATACTCAATACGATTGATGTTTGACCTAATTTAAATATTGCAAGAGGATTGATTAGCAATTGGATTGCTAATTGGCTTAATTTAATTAAGCCAAAAGACTAAGATTTAGTCTAATTAAATAAGATTCAATTAGATTTAGTTTGGGCTTGATTGGATCAAGTTCATTTGGTTTATTGGATAAGTCAATTGCAAGGAAGAACAAGTTCATGTTCAATTAAGACTTGTATGCACCCAATTTTTAATTTGATTAAAAATTAAATTAAATTTAAATTAAATTTAATTTAATTTAGTTAGGCTCTTAGTTGGATTAAGATCATCTCTAATTGGGTTGCATTAGTTTTGATTTAATTATATTCAAATAATAAGTTGGACTAAGTCAAAACTAGAAGTCCTAGATGATTAGGATTTCTCCATCTTGCACCATCTTTCTTTCCATGCCGCCCATGCCAATTTTCTTAAAATTTCTATGGAAAATTTTATTTCTAGAGAGTACCCACCTTCTTTTTATGTCTCTCACTATTTTACAAGGAAATTAGTTATGAAATAGGTCAAAACAAACAAGTTGTTAGAGAGTACCCACCTTCTTTTTATGTCTCTCACTATTTTAGAAGGAAATTAGTGATGAAATAGGTCAAAACAAACAAGTTGTTTTTGACCTAGGTCTCTATTGAATAGAGTTTGACACATCATCTTTAAGGCACCAAACCCCCTAATTTTTCTCTAATCTTTTCATGAAAAATAAAAGACTTTTATGCACATATTCTCTAGAGTCCACAAAAAAAAAAAAAAGAGGGGATGCCCAAGAGTTGAGCATCCCAATCCTTGCTCAATTTGAACTTGCCTTTCTAGATATTTGACCTAGACAAGGACTCTATCATAACTCTCTATTTAAAGGGAGTTAGGACATGAATTTTCTATAAGTTTTAGATCTAAGAGAGAGGTTTGGGGCATGGAAGGCTTGGGTGCAAAGAGGATATGGGCATGGTACTTTATTGGGATACAAACTACTGTATCTTGGTGAGAGAAAAAGAAGGGAGAAGAAAGGATTCTTCTTCAGGATTTTTTAGATCTCTTCTTTCTCTATTTTGTGAGATTTTAGAAGAGTGTTTTCTCTCCCAAGTTTCTCCACATCTCCTTTGATTATTGAAAGGTCCATGTTTTGATGAAGGAGATTTCTAATTAGCCAGCAAAGAAGGATCAACATAGTACTAGCATACTATGCTGATTTCTAGTCACTGGACTTCGAATCAACGATCAAGGCTTCATGTGGACTTTGAAGAAAAATCAGCATTTTCTGCCACATGATCATTCAGATCCAATTAGATCTGTAGGGACATTTTAAATTTTTTTTAATAAATTCTAATCAAATTTGAGAGTTCTCGAATCTAATTCTATTGATCTAATATTAAAAATAATATTAAAATAAAAATAGGAACATTATATGTTATCTTAAGGATAAACTACTTTTATCTTGTCAATGATCTACCATTGCCCGGGGTTCTAGATCTAGCCACGTAAATGCCTAGCCTCTACCATAGTCCACTCAGTTTGGATGTTGATGCGCTCTCCTTCTGGATCTGATCTCCAAAAATCAAATCTGGATCTGAGTCGTAGAGCCTTCAAAATAATGTTGAAGGCAAAACGCTCGTCTCACGAACACATCATCTCTTTCCTTTAGATTCTTGCGCCAATTGCCTTGGATCTTCTTTTTGAATTTTGCCCAACCTATTAGGCATGGAGAAGAGAGAGAGGAGGAGGAAGGGGTGTGGAGATAGTGGGGGTGGCAGCACCTTGGTGTGGTGGAAAAATTCTTAATTTTTTTTAACCCTAGGCAAAGGAGGGTTTTAAATAAACCTCCATGTGCCATGTAGTGCCATGCAGCCTCAATGAATCAGATTCATTGATTTAATCAAATCTTAATCTGATTGGCTGAGTGATGTCACCTGATCCAATTAGGTTAGAGACCTCTAAAACCCTCCATAAGTGGCACCATAGATGGCTAAACACAAAAGGGTGGGCACCAGATATTTGATCCTATCAAAACCCTAGAGTCCCACATTCTTGGGACTCTCTCCTTTGTGTGCACACCCCATAGGGGCCAACCCTTCCTCTTTTTCTTCAAGAAAGGACCATAGGGACATGCACCCCAGATAAAACATAGGGGGCACATGCCTCCTCTCTTTTCTTTCCTACATATGGGTCAACGTTTGACCAATATGTCTTGATAGGGATAGGAAATGGCAGGTGGCGATAGAAATTAGCAGGTATTGTCTTATTTTCATCTGATGAATTAAGACAACCCTTTTTGACTTGGACAAGCTCCAGTTAGACAAGGATAAATCCATACAAAATTTTCTGATAAGCCCAAATCAATTTAGCTCAATCGAGATGAACATGAAGACTACAGAAGGAGAAAGTTAGGCTTAATCATGTGCTAGCATGACTTTCTTGAATCTAATTGGATCTAATCCAAATTAATCAAACAGGATCAGCTCGATTGATCACATCCAGACCCAAATCCTTGTCTGTGTGATCTAGTAAGATTCAATTCCATATGATAATGAGATATATCACGATCTCCTTCATCGACATCATCGAAACACCTTTCGATGGACTAGAACATTTTTCGATTCGTACAATTAGAATGATTGATCATTAAGATCATTCTAATTGCTCTCAAAATCCACTAGTGACACCTAATAGTATATGGTGGCAATCTATCAAAATCGAAAGTGAATCTCTCGATGCAGTTACCTATATGATTGGATTCTTCTATCTTGAGCTCTGACAGGATTAGGATTAAGGTGAACTTGTCAAACCCAACATCCATTATATGAGTTAATCATTTGATTCGAGTCTGATGTGAAATCCTAACAGAAACTCTTTCTATCATCTTCATACTGCCATGGCCATGGGCTTATGGACTCGATCTCATGATCATTATAAGACTACTCCTCATCTACCGAGGTAGATAGATCTCCTATTGATGTAATCCAATTCCTATGATGAACATGCTATAGCCAACATACCCTCAGGATTCCAAATGGCTAGGAGATCGAGTTATGGTATAGTCAAACTATAACACCCTCAAGGTGAACTATCGATATACCTCAGTCAAAGAACTAGACATACCACTACAGCATCGAGCCAATCATTGATGAGAAGATAGACTCCCTTATGACTACTCGAGGTAGTCACGCTCAATGCCCTCATTCTCTAATGAGTACCTGTACTCTCGCTCTAGTGTTTCTATATCATAGACTCAAGACTCATTAATCCTAAGAAAGCGATCATACACTGATCTTCTGGATTGATCACCATCCTCATGATGATCCTATGATCGGGAGCAATTTATGAGTTAATTATGACAACACATGCCTTAAATTTTCAACTCTTAAAAATATAAATTGTCATTACCATTAACTCAAGAGATGTATCACAAACACTATATACATAATGTGATAGAATAAAAATAATTTTTTATTAATTTTAAGTCAAAATTATAAAATTACTCTTAGAAGTGTATTACAAATGTCAGCCAATCTGACTTCTAGGGCACACATCTAACAAACTTCCACTTGATCTAAAGTTAATTGGCTACAAATCTAAGTTCCATCTTCTCAAGATGGGCTTCGATCTTCTACTATCCCAACAGCTTCGTTAGTGGGTCAGTCACATTGTCTATGATGTCGACTTTCTTGATCTCGACATATCCCTTCTCGAGGTAATCATGGATCAGGTAGAATCGCCGCTCGATGTGCTTGGATTTCTGGTAAGACCTCATCTCCTTAGTAAGGGCTCTAGCACCATTGTTGTCACTATACAGAGGGACGACTTTCGATGGCATCAATACAAGCTCTACAGCAAATTTCTTGCACCAAAATGCCTTCTTTGCAAATTTTGATGCAGCGATGTACTCTGCTTCCATGGTGGAATCTGCTATCATGATATGTTTGAAACTCTTCCAGCTAACAGCACCAACATTGCACACAAACAGACTACTAGATATCAACTTTTGATCATCTATATCAGATATAAAATCTGAGTCTGTATATCCTTGGACCTAGAGCTCTCCATTATCAAAGATATATCCTTAGTTCTTCTTAAGTACTTAAGGATGCATTTCATAGTAGTCCAGTACTCTTCACCTGGATTCGACTAATACCTGCTCATGATACTCACAACATGGGCGATATCAGGTCATGTACATAGCATGGCGTACATAAGGCTTTCTATTGCCGAAGCATAAGAGATCTTGCTCATGCATTCAATCTTCTCAAGTGTGCTAGGGCACATTTTCTTGGAGAGATGAATGCAATGTCTAAAGGGCATCAATCTTCTCTTGAAGCTTTTCATGCTGATCCTTTTCAGCACTTTCTCTATATACATCTTCCGTGAAAGACCCGGCATCCTATTTGATCTATCCCTATAGATCTTAATTCCTAGAATAAAGGATGCTTCTCCTAGATTTTTTATAGAGAACTTTTTAGACAATCATATTTTACCGTGGTCAACATGAAAATATCATTCCTAATTAGAAGGATGTCATCCACGTATAATATGAAGAAGACAATAACGCTCCCACTGATCTTTTTGAATACACATGACTCTTCATCATTTTTGATAAAACCAAATGATTTGATCACATCATTAAAATGAGCATTTCAGCTCCGAGATGCTTGCTTAAGTCTATAAATGGATATTTGCAGCTTGTATACCTTGTGATCACCATCATTGGATGTGAAATTGAGTGGCTGCTCTATATAGATATCTTTCTTAAGATAACTATTTAAGAATATCATTTTCACGTCCATCTACCATATTTTATAATCAAAATAGGCTACAATAGCAAGCAATGTGTGAATGAATTTAAGTATGGCTATTGGCGAAAAGGTATCCTTATAGTCAATACCTTCGTGCTGACTATATCCTTTCACTATGAGCCTAGCTTTGAATGTCTCTACATTTACATCAATACCTATCTTTCTCTTTGTTGGGGATAAACCCCGCTCCCGTCGAAGTCTAGTCTGATGCTTAGCCTAATGTAACTGGTAATCATAGAAGAGCTTCGATCGAAAATTCTTCCTCCAGCAATCAAACTCCTTTCGAACTCCTTCGGTAGCCAAACTTCTTCCGGACTTCTCTAGCGGTCGAACTCCTTTCGGACTCCTCCAGCGACCAAACCCCTTTTGGACCCCGCCAGTGGCCAAACTCCCTGCAGTCATCCAGGAAGGTCTCCGCACAAGTCTGATCTCGTACATAGGTCGAACCCCTCCAGCGGCCAAACTTTTTGCAGTTATCCAGGAAGATCTCCGCATGAGTCCGATCTCGTACACGGCATGAACCAACCCATACCCAAACTATCTTAGAGGAGTTCGAACTCCTTTAGAATTGATACATCTCAAAGATCATCACCAATCGATGCCCACCCCTCCAAACTTTGACTATCAAATCTCAAACGGACTGGCACCTCACGATAACAAATACTATCTTCCATAACAAACTCCACGTGACCCCAAGCGGCCCACTACCCGACAGTTACAGCTGTCACTATCAGTTTGTTACATGCTCCTCTATAAAAGGGACCCTCCATATACATTTTCTTTAGGCTCTCTTCTCTCTTCCGAAACTCTGTAACTTTCTTGACTGAGCACTCCATTTTTGTTGATCGAAAAAGCTTACTTGATCATTGGAGGGTCTTGCCGGAGCCACCACCCCATGCTCTAGATGAGACTTATTTTGCAGATCACCGACGACGATCTCATCTTCTCCGACGGCAACCAGATTTTGCACCAACAGAATTGGCGCTAGAGGAAGGGCTTTGTTCCTGAGGATCCCTTATTCTTAAAGGAGTGCTCAGCAGTGATCTCTCTTCTTTCTCTCTAGAGTTCTTTCTAAAAAAATGCCTACCAGAAAAGCTTCGATCCAACGATCAACGATCTCTACAGCCAGATTCCATCCAGATCTATCCACTCCCGCTTCGGCTTTGATAACTCAAGCTCCACCTACAGCCATGGTGGATGCAGATCAATTTAACTTGCTGGTCCAGTAGGTTCACGATCTTGTAGAGGTGGGGTAGGCCATGCATCGATAGGCTCTAGCGCTAATTCGATCAGAGCAGGCTTCTTTGGAGCTCTATGATCCGATCTGGGGATGGCTGACTTGGGCTAGCCAGCCGGTGACCTTCGAAAAGAAGAAGCAGAGGGTGGAGAGCCCTTGCTCGAACCATGACTCAACCCCAGGGGGAGTTTTGCTTTCGTTCCACTAAAAAATCTTGGAGATCAATGATCATGAAGATCTCCTGGATTAAAAGCTCTAGAAAATGAGCCAATGAATTGAAGAACTCCGTCATGCTTCCTCCTTACATAGTAACGATATTTGCACTGACCCTCCTTTTTCTCAGAAGATTATGTAGGAACCAATCCCACCGAACTTCAAGCTCCTATAGTTTGAGAGCTATGATGGGACCATCGATCTGATCGACCACCTAGAGATCTTTCGAATAATGATGCTACTCCACGATGTGCTAGATGCTATTTTATGCCGAGCTTTCCCATCCACCCTCAAGGAAGCCACCAAGAACTGGTACTTGACACTTAAGTTGGGTACCATCTTTTTCTTCGATCAAATAAGCCATCAGTTTGTGGCTCACTTCATTAGCAGCCGACATCCCCATTGAGGTTCAGATTTTCTGATGAATATCAAGCAGAAGGAGGGAGAATCTATCCGAACTTACATCACCTGATTTAATGCTGCTGCATTGGAGGTCCGAAACCTGAACCAGTCTATTGCAATGGCCGTACTCAAGGGTGGCCTTCAAAAGAATGATTTGCTATTCTCCCTGGAGAAGAAGTTGTTAGATATGTGTGCTCTAGAAGCCATAATTGGCTGACACTTGTAATACACTTCTAAGAGCAAAATTATAATTTTGATTATAAATAATAAAATGGATTATTTTCTATCATAAATGTGTATTTAGTGTCTGTGATACATCCCTTGAGTTAACGATAATGATAATTCATATTTTCAAAAGTTGAAAATTTAAGATATGAATTTTTATTTATTAACTCATAAAATGCTCCTGACCGTAGGATCGTCATAAGGATGGTGATTAATCCAAAAGATTAGTGTACAATCATTTCTTTATAGTAGATGAGTCTTGAGTCTACAATGTGGAGACACCAGGAGCGAGAGTACAGATACTCATTAGAGAATGAGGGCACTGAGCGTGACCACCTCGAGTAGTCATTAGGGAGTCTACCTTCTCGTCAATGACTGACTCGATGCTGCAGTAGTGTGTCTGGTTCTTTGACCTGAGATGCATCGGCAGTTCACCTTGAGGGTGTTATAGTTTGACTACACCATTACTCGATCTCCTAGCCATATGGAAATTCTGAGGTGTATGTTGGCTATAGCATGTTCATTGTAGGAACTGGATTGCATCAAGATGAAAATCTATCTACCTCGGTGGTATGAGGAGCAGCCCTATGATGATCATGAGAATCAAGTCCAGAAGCCCATGGCCATGGCAGAGTGAAATAATAGAAAGAGTTTCTTATTAAGGTTTAGATTTTCACATCGGACTTGAATCGAATGATTACATCATATGATAGAAACTAGGGTTTGACGAGTTCACCTTAACCCTAATCTGATCGGGGCTCAAGATAGAAGAACTTAATCACACAGATTACCCACATCAAGGTATAAATTAAATGATAGATTTAATTTATCTTTTTATTTTTATTTATTAGAATCTATAATAATTAGATCTGAAACATTTTAAGATTTGATCTAGATCAAAGAGAAAATTTTAAAATATCTCTCTCGATTCTGATCAGATCTGAACGAACCTGATCCAAAAATCAGGATTTTTTCTTCAACTGGTATCAGAGCCAAGGTTCAATAAAAGTTATTTAGATCTATTTTTAAATTTATTTTAATTAGAAAATAGATGATTTTAGATGTCACATGAGATGTGATCAGATCTAAAATTAGAAAAAATTAAAATTAAATGATTAGGATCTAAGATTAGAAAATATGCATGACTAGTTCTAAAATAGAATAGTTCTATAGAATAGTCTTGCATGTTTTTAATTTAATTTGATTAAATCATATTTTAGATCTATTTATTTACTATTTTTTGATATTATAATGGTTATAATAACATCTAAAAAATAGCAAATAAAAATTATTTAATTTTAAACATCATATGAGATATGATTGATGCATGTCTAGACTAGTTGTAGAATAGTTCTACATAATTATCTAGATTAGAATTTATTTTGATTAGATCAATTTAAATCTAATTTTTTAGATTATTATGAGATAATTTAGATCTGAAAAATATGCATGATTCGATACATGAGATGTATGCAAAATATGCCATGATTAGATCTAATTTATATATGAGATATATGATATAGATCTAAAACTATTTTGTAGTATTGCATGTTCCTGATTAAGGCGTTCCTCTTGGCCGTCCGGTCATAAGAATGAAGAAGGGTTTAAAGGCCCTCTCTTTCCATTCGATGGGGTGTTCTTATGATGTGTAGGGGTGCTGCGTGTTCGTCCTTAATCAGAAATCCCAAAACTTACTTTCTGCAAAACCCTAGATCCTGAAACCCTAGGATTTATTGTGCATATTTTGTTTATGAACCCTACTTAATTAAAAATTAAGATTATGAAATATCAATTAGGTCTAAAATTGAGAATTTTAGATCTAAGACATATTCATAATACTGGGTTCGGGCTTGGGTAGCTCAATTAGGTCTAAGCGGTTGATCAAACCGAATCAAGAGTTGGTTAGATGGGATCAACAATGCTTAAATTGACCAGCCTAATAGGATTAAGTCTGGGTCAAGATCGAGTCACGATCAAGCAAGACCTAATTAGGCTCAGAGGTTAGAGTCTGGATTGTAGGCTAACCCAATTGGTTCTGGCTCAACAATTTGGTGTCTAAGGTAAGTTTGGCACATACGACCGACTGGATTTTTAATTGGAAGCTACTCGACCTGAATGCATTCTTGTACGAGTTAATGGCATATTCCTTCCACCGGTCTCACTTACCTGGCCATATCTGTTGACACAGTTCTGATCTGAGGTGGTCAATAATCCGAGCTAACCCATGCCACTAGGTTAGTCATAATTGTTATGACTATGACAAGTCTAGTTTAATGAGACCTGAATCAATTCTCCCTAAGAAAAGATTAAGTCTGAGGTCTTCCACCATTGTAGATGTGCGGGCCCTTCCCGGGGTTGATTGTTCTCGGCTGGATACAGTGGCTCAGTTGCACCGGAAAAAGATGCAACCATGTCTATTAGGCATTGGATGCTATGGGCTGGAGGATGAGTTGGGCTCAATATTTTGGATACGGTGAGAGACTCAATTAGGAACCCAGTCTATGCAAATGGTGGGTCTGACTTAACTAAGGAGTGGATCAATATTTTGGATACGGTGAGATTCATGAATTAGAGACCAAGTTTGGGTGCACCATGATTAGAGAATCATTGAACAAGAGTTGTTCACTCATTGGCTAACCCATCACCAATAACTGTTAGGTGAGGTGATGAGTCAGTTGGTGAGACCGCACCACCCACTAGAAATCATTAATCATGGAGATTTTTGCATCTCTACAGAGGGAGTGTAGGGATCCGAGAAAATAGTGGGAGCTAATTTGTTTAAAAATAAAATTTCCTAAATAAATTGGTCAAGTCAAAATTACAATATCTAACTAGAATCTTTGACTCTCTACAGAAAAATGTCTGCGTCCAACCCATTGGCACGTATCCTGGACACACATAGACTGACTGGACCCAATTATAAAGATTGGCTCAGGAACTACAAAATAGTTTTGGGTTCTGAGAAGTTAACCCATGTACTGGACCAGGACCCTCCCACCTTACCAGCCCGTCCATCCATTGAACAGAGAGCATCTCTGGAGAAATGGATAGACGAAGATAATAAGGCCAGATATTACATGTTGGGCTCGATGTCTGATGAGCTCCAGCGCCAACATGAAGATATCGGGACTGCTCGCCAAATGTTGGCTCACCTGCAGGAGATGTTTGGTGAACAGAGTCGCGCAGCCAAATATCAAGTCACGAAATGACTTTTTAAGGCTAAGATGCGTGATGGGCAGTCAGTCCAAGATCACTGTCTGATGAATGATCAAGGACATTGGAAGAGCTTGAGAAGCTCGGTGTGAAGTTGGACTTGGATCTGCAGAACGATATTATTCTGCAATCCTTGACTGATGCATATGGGCAATTCATCATGAATTACCACATGCATAAACTTCAAAATTCCTTGGCCGAATTAATGAATATGCTGGTCACCGCTGAGCTTTCTATGAAAGGTTCTAAAGGCTCAGTTCTTGCTATGGAATGGACTTCTTCCAAAAGAAAGTCTTATGGAAAGAAAAAGAAGTCTGCGAAAAAAGCAAAAAGAAAGGTGGAAGGAGCCAAAGAAGAAGAAGGCAGAGCCGAAGAAAAAGGCCGATGTCAAAGGAAAGTGTTTCCATTGCAACAGCGACGGCCATTGGAAGCGGAACTGCCCTACTTACCTGGCCACCCTGAAGAACAAGAAGGAAGGTCCTTCTGGAGGTATGCTCGTTATTGAGTCTAACCTTACGGTTTCTTCTGCATCCAGTTGGGTGCTTGACTCTGGTTCTAGTGCTCATCTGTGCACTTCCATGCAGGGTCTTGAGGATAGCAGGAGGCTGAGGGATGGAGACATGATCCTACGCATCGGTAATGGAGCAAGAGTTGCTGCAGTAGCCGTGGGAACATACCCTCTTCGATTACCATCTGGTTTAGACTTAGTTTTAAAAGACTGTTATTATGTGCCTGCAGCTAGCAGGAATTTGATTTCTGTTTCATGCTTAGCACTAGAAGGCTATGTGATTACCTTCTTTAAGGACCATTGTAACATTCTTTATGAAAGAAATAAAATTGCAAATGGTTTCCTTATTAATGGTCTTTATCAGCTACATATTGATGTACCTATTCTAACTATCGAGCAAAACGTGAATGCCAAACGACCTAGGGATAGTCCAAATGATAGATATCTATGGCACCTGAGATTAGGTCATATAGCAGAAGATAGGATCAACAAATTGGAGAAAAATGGGCTATTGAGTCCATTGACTTTCGAGTCATATCCAACTTGTGAATCTTGTCTTCAAGGCAAAATGACTAAACTCCCTTTTGTTGGACATGGGGAGAGGGCCACAGATCTCCTTGCCCTAGTACATACTGATGTGTGCGGCCCATTTGATGTGCCGGCTAGAGGCAATTTTGTCTACTTCATTACCTTTACCGATGATCTGTCTAGGTATGGGTATGTGTATCTTATGAGACACAAGTCTGAAGCTTTTGAAAAGTTCAAAGAATTCAGACATGAAGTAGAAAAACAAACTGAAAAACCCATTAAGGTTCTTCGATCAGATCGAGGAGGTGAATACCTTAGCCGAAAATTCCTAGACTATCTTAAGAAAAA
Source organism: Cocos nucifera (assembly GCA_006176705.1). Lineage (NCBI taxonomy): Eukaryota > Viridiplantae > Streptophyta > Magnoliopsida > Arecales > Arecaceae > Cocos > Cocos nucifera. Next base: position 41,793 of record QRFJ01000168.1, read on the forward strand.
TGGCATAGTCTCTCAATGGACTCCACCAGGAACACCTCAACTCAACGGGGTTTCAGAATGGAGAAATCGGACCCTATTAGATATGGTTCGATCCATGATGAGCTTCACAGACCTCCCTGATTTTCTTTGGGGACACTCATTGTTAACTTCAATTTATCTACTGAATAGGGTTTCCCTCTAAAACCGTTCCTACCACACCGTATGAGATATGGCATGGTAAGAAACCAAGTCTGAGTCATCTCAGAATTTGGGGTTGTCCGGCTCATGTCAAAAGACAACAAGCGGACAAGTTAGAGTTTAGGTCCTTTAGAGCTCGATTCATAGGATATCCTAAAGAGTCATTAGGATACTATTTCTACATTCCAGAAGACCACAATGTGATTGTGAGTCGACATGCCATCTTTCTTGAAAAATAGTTTATTCAAGATAGCGGCATTGGAAAGCAGATCAAGCTTGATGAGAAAGTCTCACAAGTACAACGAGCTAAGGACCAATTGGAACCAAATCAGGTTGAGCCAATAAGAACACTACCTCCTCCACCTCGTAGATCGGAAAGAGTTTTCCATCCCCCTGAGAAGATACTTAGGTATTATTTCAGAGGAAGTAGTAGAGAAATGTTCCTCATAGGTAATGGTGCTCATGGTGATGATCCCAAAACCTACAACGAGGCGATATCAGATATCGACTCCGAGAAATGGCTAGAGGCAATGCAGTCAGAAATTGACTCGATGCACTCAAACCAAGTCTGGACCTTGGTAGATCCACCAGAAGGTATAGTACCTATTGGGTGTAAATGGATCTTCAAGAGAAAGATTGGTGCAGATGGGAATGTGGAGACATTCAAGGCTAGACTAGTGGCAAAAGGTTATAGTCAATGCGAAGGCATTGACTATCAGGATACCTTTTCCCCAGTGGCTATGCTAAAATCCATCCGCACATTGCTTGCCATTGCAGCCTATTTCGATTATGAAATATGGCAAATGGACGTGAAAATGGCATTCTTAAATGGATATCTTGAGGAAGATATCTATATGGAACAGCCGCTAGGTTTCACATCCAGTGATACTGATCACAAGGTTTGCAAGCTGCAAAGGTCCATATATGGACTTAAGCAAGCATCTCGGAGCTGGAACACTCATTTCAATGATGTGATCAAAATGTTTGGTTTCATCAAAAATGAAGAGGAACCGTGTGTTTTCAAAAGGGTCAGTGGGAGCGCTGTTGTCTTCCTCGTATTGTACGTGGATGACATCCTCCTTATTGGGAATGATATTCCCATGTTAACAATAGTTAAAATATGGTTGTCCAAGGAATTCTCCATGAAAGACCTAGGCGAAGCATCCTTTATTCTAGGAATTAAGGTCTATAGGGATAGACCGAATAGGATGCTAGGACTTTCACAGAAGATGTACATAGAGAAAGTACTAAAGAGGTTTAGTATGGAAAACTCTAAGAGGGGATTAATACCCTTCAGACATGGTATTCATCTTTCCAAGAAGATGTGCCCCAGCACAAGAAATTCTGAGGAAATAGAATGCATGAGCAAGATCCCTTATGCTTCTTAAGAGGGGATTAATACCCTTCAGACATGGTATTCATCTTTCCAAGAAGATGTGCCCCAGCACACCTGAGGAAATAGAACGCATGAGCAAGATCCCTTATGCTTCTGCAATAGGGAGCCTCATGTATGCCATGCTATGTACACGACCTGATATAGCCCATGCTGTGAGTGTCACAAGCAGATATCAGTCAAATCCAGGTGAAGAACACTGGACTTCTGTGAAATGTATCCTTAAGTACTTGAAGAAGAACTAAGGATATGATGTTGGTCTTTGGTAATGGAGAACTCCAAGTCCAGGGATACACAGACTCGGATTTCATGTCCGATATAGATGATCGAAAGTCGACATCTGGGAGTCTGTTTGTGTGCAATGGTGGTGCTGTCAGCTGGAAGAGTTCCAAGCAAACGGTGATAGCAGATTCCACCATGGAAGCAGAATATATCGCTGCATCAGAGGCTGCGAAGGAAGCATTCTGGTACAAGAAGTTTGCTGCAGAAATTGGAGTAATGCCATCAGATGCCATTCCTCTATACTGCGACAACAATGGCGCCATAGCCCTTGCTAAGGAGCCAAGGTCTCACCAGAAATCCAAGCATATTGAGCGGCGATACCACCTCATCCGCGATTACCTCGAGAAGGGTTATGTCGAGGTCAAGAGAGTCAACTCCACAGATAATGTGGCAGACCCACTTACAAAGCCGTTGGGCCAGCAGAAGATCGAAGCCCACCTTGAGAAGATGGGACTTAGACTTGTAGCCAATTGGCTTTAGGACAAGTGGGAGATTGTTAGATATATGTGCCCTAGAAGCCAGAATTGGCTGACACTTGTAATACACTTCTAGGGGCAAAATTATAATTTTGACTATAAATCAATAAAATGGATTATTTTCTATCACATATGTGTATTTAGTGTCTGTGATACATCCTTTGAGTTAATGGTAATGATAATTCATATTTTCAAGAGTTGAAAATTTAAGACATGAATAATCATTATTAACTCATAAAATGCTCCCGACCATAGGATCATCACGAGGATGGTGATTGATCCGGAAGGTTGGTGTACAATCGCTTCTCTTTAGTAGATGAGTCTTGAGTCTACGGTGTGGAGACACCGGAGCGAGAGTACAGGTACTCGTTAGAGAACGAGGGCACTGAGCGTGACCACCTCGAGTAGTCATTAGGGAGTCTACCTTCTCGTCAATGACTGACTCGATGCTGCAGTAGTGTGTCTGGTTCTTTGACCTGAGGTGCATCGGTAGTTCACCTTGAGGGTGTTATAGTTTGACTACACCATTACTCGATCTCCTAGCCATATCGGAACCCTGAGGTGTATGTTGGCTATAGCATGTTCATTGTAGGAACTGGATAGCATCAAGATGGAATCTATCTACCTCGGTGGTAGAGGAGCAGCCCTATGATGATCATGAGAATCAAGTCCAGAAGCCCATGGCCATGGCAGAGTGAAATAATAGAAAGAGTTTCTATTTAGATTTTCACATCGGACTTGAATCGAATGATTACATCATATGACAGAAACTAGGGTTTGACGAGTTCACCTTAACCCTAATCTGATCGGGGCTCAAGATAGAAGAACTTAATCACACAAGGTAGCTGCACCAAGAGGTTCACATTCAGCTCTGATGGGTTGCCACCATATACTGCTAGGTGTCACTGGTGGATTTTGGGAGCAATTAGAATGATTTAGATGATCGATCATTCTAGCTGTTCGAATCAGAAGAGTTCTGATCCATCGAAAGGAGTTTCGATGATGTCGATGATAGAGATCATGACATATCCCATTACCATACAGAACTGAACCTAACTGGGTCACACAAATAAGGGTTTGAATCTGGTGATCATCAATTGAACTGATCCAGTTCAATTGATCTGAATGAGATTCAATTAGGTTCAAGAAAATCATGCTAGCACTCGATTGAACCTAACGTTCTTCTTTTACTATCATTAAATAAGTTGTCTCGACTGAGCCAAAGGATGTTTGTGCTCAATCAGAGGCCTTCACTATGGTCTGACTGGAGCTTGTCCATATTAGAAAAGGGTTGTCTTAATTTATGAGATAAATTTGAGACAATACCTGCTATTTTTCGTCACCTACTAATTCTTGTCCTTTGACTTTGGTCAAATGTTGACCTTTGACCCTTGGACATCTGCCCATGTGTCATGCACTTATTGGAGAGCAAATAGAGGCTTGTCCCCTGACTAGATTTTAGAAAGGAGGAGGTGCATTCCTAGGATGGCGTGCGCCCATGGATAGGGACGCCTAGAGTCCCATGCAGATGTGACTCCAGGTTGATTCTGGGTTTCTACTCAGGTGGCCCCTGACTATAGACTTTGACCAGTCTTAGGCACCATCTAAGGATGAATTTATGGGGCTCTCATCTAATTTAATTAGGTGATGTCATCCCACCAATTAAATTTAGATCTGATTGCATGAAGCAATGCGATTGACCGGGATGATGTGGCATTGCATGGTGCAGCAGGGTCTATAAATAAACCCTATCTGCGCCCCACTTTTAGAGAGTTTCCTCTTAGCCATGCCTCAAGGCTGCCCCTCTCCCTCCTCCATGCCATCTTCTGATCCTCTCTCTCTTCTCCATGCCCAAGGGAAGTTGGTCTTCAGTTTGGTGCAATCCAGGCAAGAAAAGGCTGATGAGAAAGGAAGAAGGCAGCATTACTGCAAAGACGACTGCTGATCTTTCGAAGGAGTTTTGAAGATCCTCCAAATCAGATTCAAATCTAATTTTTAGAGAAGTGATAAAGAAGGAGAAGATCTCCAGATCTAGCCTGAGTGGATACCAGTAGAGGCCAGGTGCTTGCGTGGCTAGATCCAGAACCTCAGGCAATCAATTGGATCATCAAAAGATAATCGGATTACCTACATCAAGATATAAATTAAATTAGATTTAATTTATTTTTATTTTTATTTATTAGATTAATAAAATTAGATCTAAAATATCTTAGATCTGATTTGGATATATGAGAGAAAATTTTTGAAATATCTCTCTCAATCCGATCAGATCTGAACGAACCTGATCCGAGAAATTAGGATTTTTTCTTCAGAAGTATCCCAAAAAATTTACCGATATGCTGGTTCGGGCTGAAAGTTATGCTCGAGTTGAAGAGGCCTTTAAGGCCAGGGATAATGAAGCTGCTCAAGAGCAGCAGGTGGATGAACCAAATGTGCCCGCGGTTATAGAAAAATTGAGCAGAGCTCGGCCACGCTCTCGGACTCCTCGAGAGTGTAAGCGGGCCCGAACCCCTACCCGAGCCCAGAGGCGAAGAAGCCTAAATAGAAGGACACGACGAAGCTCTTCCTTCAAAAAATTCCATAACTACATCCCTCTCAATGCTCCAAAAACCCAAGTATCGATGAAGATCAGGGAATAACTGCTGAGACCAAAAAGGATGCGCACTCACCCTAGCAAACACAATCCTAGGAAGTTCTATCTCTACCATCGCAATCATGGTCACGATATGGAAGAATGCATCCAGCTCTAAGACGAGATCGAGGAGCTCATCAGGCATGATAGGCTTGGTCGGTTCCTACGACGTCGGTCAAAAGGATGAAAGGATCGATCGAGAGCACCCCCATCGTCAGAACCACCAAGGGGCGAGGAGCTGCGAGAAGATCGGCCCCCGATCGGCATCATTAACACCATCTCTAGGAGACTTTGGTGAGGGGAGGCTAGCGGGTAAGCTGAGCCTAGGAAGAGGCAAAGAACTAAAGAGCCCATTACTTTCACCGACGAGGATGCTCAAGGAGTCCAGTTTCCGCACAACGACGCAGTTGTAATCTCTTTGAACGTTGCTAATTATGATGTATGCCGTATTTTAGTAGATAATGGAAGTTTCGCTGACGTTCTGTACTATGATGCTTTCTTTAAAATATCCATATCCAATAATCATCTGGGACCCATGAGCTCCCCGTTGGTTGGCTTCATTGGTGATGCTATGCCAGTGAAGGGAATGATAACTCTAGCCGTGACTGCAGGACAGTATCTAAAGCAGGCCAAAGTGTGGGTTGACTTTTTGGTAGTACAAGCCTCCTCCACTTACAATGCAATCCTTAACCGACCTGGTCTGAATGCACTACGAGCTGTAGTGTTGATCCATTACCCGAAAATAAAATTCCCAACAAGCAACAGAATAGGTGAAATCAGAGGCGATCAAGCATTAGTCCGGCATTGCTACTCCATCACCATATAGAATGGCACTCGACTTGACCCCAGCCTAGTTGACAGGCTTGATGTCCACGATGATCTTGTCGAAGAATGGGGTGAGTCCATAAAAGATCTTGTGACCATCCCCCTGAATGATGGAAATGTGGAACATATAGTGTAGATTGGTTCTAATCTGGAAGATGAAGCTCCGGAGTAGCTCATCGCCTTTTTACGGAGGAATGCTAATGTCTTCGCCTGGGTTTCAACAGATATGCCTAGGATTGACGTCGAGGTTATGGAACATCAACTGACCGTTGATCCCAAGCAACGACTAGTGAAAGAAAGAGTTAAGGGCCATGCACCAAAATGGTAGAAGGCAATAGAAGAAGAAGTTGACAAGCTTCTCAATGCCGAATTTATTTAAGAAATTAGCTATCCGACTTGGGTCTCTAATATGATCCTAGTCAAGAAGGCCAACGACAAGTAGAGGATGTGTATAGACTTTAAAAAGTTGAATAAAGCCTATCCAAAAGACAGCTACCCTCTACCTAAGATTGATCAACTGGTAGATGCAACCTTGGGCCACGAGCTTCTCACCTTCATGGATGCCTTTTTCGGCTATTACCAAATATGGATGGCACCGAAGGACGAGGAGGAAACTATTTTTGTTACTGATCGTGGTCTTTACTGTTATAGGGTTACGCCTTTTGGACTCAAAAATGCAGGGGCTACATACCAGCGCCTGGTCAATAACATTTTCAAGGAGCAGATCGACCACAATATGGAGGTGTATGTGGATGACATGCTCGTCAAAAGTTGAGCTTCAATAAATCATATTACTAACCTCGAAGAGACCTTCAGTGCTCTCAAGAAGTACAAGATGAAGTTGAACCCAACCAAGTGCATCTTTGGTGTGACCTCGAAGAAGTTTTTGGGGTTTATGGTGTCAAGACATGGGATCAAAATAAATCTAGAGAAAATTTGAGCTATTCAGGAGATGACTGCTCCAAAAATAATCAAAGAAGTTCAGCGCTTGACTGAAAAAGTAGCATCCCTAAATCGATTCATCTCGAGATCGACCGAGCAATGCATGCCCTTTTTCTAAGTTCTCAAGCAACCAAAGAAATTCTACTAGACGATGGAGTGCCAATGGGCATTTGAGGAGCTCAAAAATTATCTCAGCTCACCCCACTACTGGCTAAACCTAAACCTAGAGAAGAATTATTCTTGTACCTAGCAGCCTCTCCGATGGCCTTGGCAGCAGTCCTGGTCAAGGAGGAAGCAAAGATGCAGCGACCAGTCTACTACATAAGCTGGGTCCTGAGGGATGCAGAGATCAAGTACTCTAGGTTAGAAAAATTGACTTACTCTCTTCTAATCGCTATCAGAAGATTTCGACCTCACTTTCAGGGATACACCATAACGGTCCTCTCGGATCAACCAATAAAAATAGTCCTTCATCAAATGGATGCTTCCGGAAGAATCACGAAATGGGCAATCAAGCTCATAGAGTTTATCATCAATTATCGACTCTGGCCATCGATTAAAGCTTAGATATTGGTAGATTTTATAGTAGAATGTACTATTCTAGATGAAGCCGAGCTTGAATAGAATGAAACCAACATCCCATGGTTGCAATCGAGCCTCTCCAAAGAGAATGCCGACCTTCTCGAAGATTTTTGGTCCTTGTACATGGATGGTTCATCCAACTCCGCTAGAGCAGGCATGGAGTTGGTCTTAGTCAACCCCAAAAGAGTCATCACCAAGAACATGCTACACTTCAAATCCCCTGCAACTAATAATGGGGCCAAATATGAAGCACTGATCGCTGGATTAAAAATAACAAGAGAGTTAAAAGTAGATCGACTTCAAGTCTACAATGATTTTCAATTAATGGTTGGTCAAATTAGTGACAACTATGAAGCACGGAAGGAAAGTATGATGAAATATCTTGATAAGATAAAGGATTTAACCCCGGCCTTTGATAGTTTTGGCATTCGACAGATTCTGAGGGCAGAAAATATAAGAGCCGACCTTCTCTCTAAATTGGCCACTTTAGCCCTAGTCAAACTATCCAAAGAAGTATTTCTTGAAACTCTAAAATGCCCAAGCTTAGAGGAATCACAGCTTATTATGCAAATGGATCTCGAGCTAAGCTGGATTGACCCATTAATTGCCTATCTCAAAGAGAGAGTTCTTCCTCATAATCCAAAAGAAGCTCAAAAAGTCAGGAATCAAGTCTCCCGATACGTTTTGTAAGAGGATAAGTTGTATAAAAGGTCATATTCGCTACCACTATTGAGATGTCTTTGACCTTCAGAGGCTGACTTCATATTATGAAAAGTGTATGAGAAAATTTGTGAAAGTCATATAGGAGCCAAATCCCTATCACAAAGACTACTTTGGCAAGGGTACTATTGGCCGACCTTGTACCATGATTCTATGGAGTATGTCAAAAAATATGACTGCTATTAGAGAAATATAAACATACAAAGACAGCCAGCCTCTAAGCTTACTCCACTAAGCACACCTTGGCCATTTGCATAGTGGAGAATTGATATACTTGGCCCTTTCCCAATGGTATTCGGATAATAAAAGTTTCTCCTAGTTGTGATCGACTATTTTACTAAATGGATTGAAGCCGAACCACTAGCAAAAATTACTGAGGTCAAGGTATAGGACTTCGTCTAAAAGTCAATCATCTGCTAGTTTGGTCTGCCTCAAACTCTCATAATAGATTATGGGCAATAGTTCGCTGGGATGAGGTTCGCTAAGTTCTGTGAAGATCTAAACATCTCCCATTACTTCACGTCGGTAGCTCACCCATAGGCAAATGGAAAAGCTGAAGTGACTAACCGGATCCTATTACAAGGCATCAAGACAAGACTCGAAAGAGCAAGAAGGGCCTGGGCGGACAAACTCTATCATGTTCTGTGGACATACCGCACTACCCAAAGGGTGTTGACTAGAGAAACACCATTTGCCATAGCTTTTGGAACAGAAGTAGTCATCCTGATTGAACTTAAGCTTCCATCGATGCAGGTAGTGGCTTTCAACGAGCAGCATAACCCATAGGACCTCAGAGCCAACCTCAACCTACTAGAAGAAAAAAGAGAGGAAGCCTAAGTTCGGACGGCAGCTTACAGGAGAAGGGTGGCCCGATACTATAACTCCAGAGTTAGAGGTAAAATATTCAGAGTGGGGGACTTAGTACTTCGGCAAGCCATAATCTCTCAGCCTTAGAGCCAGAAAAAGCTTATCCCAAATTGGAAAGGATCCTACGAGGTCACGGAGGTCGTCCGACACAAGACATACTACTTGAAGGAACTTGGGGGGCAAACCTACCTCGATCGTAGAATTTGATAAATCTGCGAATGTATTATCGATGATTTGATTATAATGAAATCTCCCTACTTCAACACCCTAATTTTTGTTGTATACCAATGATAATGGGGGACCACCCCCCGAACTTGATCTCATGACAAATACAGTCCGTTAGGAATAGGAGGAGAACCTCATCCTAATGTGAGCAAAGTTGAAGGCCTTGTTCATTTTAGATGAGATAAGAAAAGAGGCCTTGACAATGATCCTAATGTGCCCCTACAGTCCATTAGGAATAGGAGGAGAACCTCATCCTAACATGAGCAAAGTTGAAGGCCTCGTTCATTTTAGATGAGATGAGGGAAAAGGCCCTGACAATGGCCCTAATATGCCCCTACAGTCCATTAGGAACAGGAGGAGAACCTCATCCTAACATGAGCAAAGTCGAAGGTCTCATTCATTTTAGATAGATGAGGGGAGAGGCCCTGACAATGGTCCTAATATGCCCCTATAGTCCATTAGGAATGGGAGGAGAACCTCATCCTAACATGAGCAAAGTCGAAGGCCTCGTTCATTTTAGACGAGATGAGGGGAGAGATCCTAACAACGGTCCTAATGTGCCCCTATAGTCTATTAGGAACAGGAGGAGAACCTCATCCTAATGTGAGCAAAGTCGAAGACCTCATCCATTTAAGATGGAAAGGGGGGAGAGGCCCTGTCAATGGCCCAAATGTGCCCCCATAAGCCATGTTAGGAACAGAAGGAGAACCTTATCCTAACATGAACGAAGTCGATGATCTCATCGATATAAGATAAGATGGAGGGAGAGACCCTACCGATGATCCTAACGCACCCTCGTAAGTCATGTTAAGAATAGAAGAAAAGCCTCATCCTAACATAAGCAAAAGTTGGAACCTCATAGACCAAAGACGTGGAGAAGGAAGAAGCTTGGTGGAGAATCCTTATACGTGTTTTTTCATGACGATCTGACTACGTTAAATGCGAAAGGCAGAATCTTATCTTTATTTACAAGAGAGATCCTAGTTCGACGTCCATAACAAACCCGACATCCACAACGAGCTTGGTGTCCGCAATAAGCATTTCATAAGAAAACGATAGAGAAAAAAATGAGGTAAAGAAGGTAAGGTCATAAATAGACCTCAGGTTCACACGAAATGAAAATAGCAAAAAATATATTATTCCATTACAAAAATGAGTTTGTTACAAGCAAAGCATAGGCCGACAAGGCTGATTACACTAAAAGAAAGAAAAAAAAGAGGAGGAAGAGGCCGAAGCTCTAAGGCAAATCGAATTCTTTGGACTTTGGACTGTCGGCTCCAGCCATCACCAAGGAATGCTTTAGCCTAAGGATCTCCTCCTCAAGCTCCTTCTTCTGGAAGAGACCATCTACATACATTCTATTGGCGAGCTGAAACTTACCCTCGAGCTCTCATCGTTGTCTTCTTAAAACTTCAGACTCAGCCTCTGCATCCTTGACAGCCCGATGTTCACAGGCGAGCTGAAGCTTCAGTCATTGAATCTCGGCCTGCTCCGCCCCAACCACCTATGAAAGCTCACCAACGGTCCTCTTCAAGGTGGTAATCTCCTCCAACTCACCACTCGCACTGGCTCCCCAATTATTGTGTAGTCACTTCCGAGGATGAGCCGCCTCATCTCTGGCAACCTTGAGCTCGCCTTCAAGCCATGACATCTTCTCCGCCCAGGTCACTTGATAACTATTATGTCGGTCCTCAGATATTACAGCTACTTCTAAAGCTGAAAAAGCTTTATTGACCAATTCCACTCGTATCGGGCCTTATCGGTAGACCACGATAAGCTCCCTTCTAGAAGATGGATCTTTTCTCCGGCATCCTTCAGATCAGCTTCAAGAGAGCTGATCTTCACTGTCAGTGCCCAAGACTTATCACTGGCATTTCTTTTGAGTTTGGTGACCTCTTTCTCGAAGCTATCCTTTTGGATACTAAAGCTCATCGCTTCCTTCTGTTAGATATATGTGCCCTAGAAGCCAGAATTGGCTGACACTAATAATACACTTCTAGGGGCAAAATTGTAATTTTGACTATAATTAATAAAATGGGTTATTTTCTATCACACCGTGTATTTAGTGTCTGTGATACATCCTTTGAGTTAATGGTAATGATAATTCATATTTTCAAGAGTTGAAAATTTAAGACATGAATAATCATTATTAACTCATAAACAGCTCCCGACCATAGGATCATCACGAGGATGGTGATTGATCCGGAAGGTTGGTGTACGATCGCTTCTCTTTAGTAGATGAGTCTTGAGTCTACGGTGTGGAGACACCGGAGCGAGAGTACAGGTACTCGTTAGAGAACGAGGGCACTGAGCGTGACCACCTCGAGTAGTCATTAGGAAGTCTACCTTCTCGTCAATGACTGACTCGATGCTGCAGTAGTGTGTCTGGTTCTTTGACCTGAGATGCATCGGTAGTTCACCTTGAGGGTGTTATAGTTTGACTACACCATTACTCGGTCTCCTAGCCATATGGAACCCTGAGGTGTATGTTGGCTATAGCATGTTCATTGTAGGAACTGGATTGCATCAAGATGGAATCTATCTACCTCGGTGGTAGAGGAGCAGCCCTATGATGATCATGAGAATCAAGTCCAGAAAATCCATGGCCATGGTAGAGTGAAATAATAGAAAGAGTTTCTATTTAGATTTTCACATTGGACTCGAATCGAATGATTACATCATATGACAGAGACTAGGGTTTGACGAGTTCACCTTAACCCTAATCTGATCGGGGCTCAAGATAGAAGAACTGAATCACACAGGTAGCTGCACCAAGAGGTTCGCATTCAGCTCTGATGGGTTGCCACCATATACTGCTAGGTGTCACTGGTGGATTTTGGGAGCAATTAGAATGATTTAGATGATCGATCATTCTAGCTGTTCGAATCAGAAGAGTTCTGATCCATCGAAAGGAGTTTCGATGATGTCTATGATAGAGATCATGACATATCCCATTACCATACAGAACTGAACCTAACTGGGTCACACAAACAAGGGTTTGAATCTGGTGATCATCAATTGAACTGATCTAGTTCAATTGATCTGAATGAGATTCAATTAGGTTCAAGGAAATCGTGCTAGCACTCGATTGAACCTAACGTTCTTCTTTTACTATCATAAATAAGTTGTCCTGACTGAGCCAAAGGAGTTTGTGCTCAATCAGAGGCCTTCATATGGTCTGACTGGAGGTTGTCCAAGTCAGAATAGGTTGTCTTATTTATAGACCTCTTGTGATCCAACTCCTCTTCCTCTCAACCAATCACAACCCTTTGTGAAATCAGATCTAAATCTGATTGGTGGAAATAGAGTCCCCTGGATTCCTCCTTAGAGGGTGCCTAAGACCAGTCAAAGTTGGTTCTTAGGAGAACTCTAATTGGAATCCAAAAAGGGAGATGGAGTCCTTGTCCAACAAGGGACTCCTAGGCGCCTCCAACTTGGGCACACGCCACCCTTGGCGTGCGCCCTCCTCCTTGCCAGGTTCTGGCAGGGGGACAAGCCCCCACCAGCTCTCCAATAGGTGCATGACATGTGGTCAAAAGTCAAAGTGTCAATGGTCAACATTTGACCAGTCAAAGGTAGACTTTTGACCAAAGTCAAAGAACAAGAAATGGCAGGTGACCAAAAATGGCAGGTAATGTCTTACAAAATAAGACAACCTTTTCTGACTTGGACAACCTCCAGTCAGACCATATGAAGGCCTCTGATTGAGCACAAACTCCTTTGGCTCAGTCAGGACAACTTATTTATGATAGTAAAAGAAGAACGTTAGGTTCAATCGAGTGCTAGCACGATTTCCTTGAACCTAATTGAATCTCATTCAGATCAATTGAACTAGGATCAGTTCAATTGATGATCACCAGATTCAAACCCTTGTTTGTGTGACCCAGTTAGGTTCAGTTCTGTATGGTAATGGGATATGTCATGATCTCTATCATCGACATCATCGAAACTCCTTTCGATGGATCAGAACTCTTCTGATTCGAACAGCTAGAATGATCGATCATCTAAATCATTCTAATTGCTCCCAAAATCCACCAGTGACACCTAGCAGTATATGGTGGCAACCCATCAGAGCTGAATGCGAACCTCTTGGTGCAGCTACCTGTGTGATTAAGTTCTTCTATCTTGAGCCCCGATCAGATTAGGGTTAAGGTGAACTCGTCAAACCCTAGTCTTCTGTCATATGATGTAATCATTCGATTCGAGTCCGATGTGAAAATCTAAATAGAAACTCTTTCTATTATTTCACTCTGCCATGGCCATGGACTTCTGGACTTGATTCTCATGATCATCATAGGGCTGCTCCTCTACCACCGAGGTAGATAGATTCCATCTTGATGCAATCCAGTTCCTACAATGAACATGCTATAGCCAACATACACCTCAGGGTTCCATATGGCTAGGAGACCGAGTAATGGTGTAGTCAAACTATAACACCCTCAAGGTGAACTGCCGATGCACCTCAGGTCAAAGAACCAGACACACTACTGCAGCATCGAGTCAGTCATTGACGAGAAGGTAGACTCCCTAATGACTACTCGAGGTGGTCACGCTCAGTGCCCTCGTTCTCTAACGAGTACCTGTACTCTCGCTCCGGTGTCTCCACACCGTAGACTCAAGACTCATCTACTAAAGAGAAGCGATTGTACACCAACCTTCCGGATCAATCACCATCCTCGTGATGATCCTATGGTCGGGAGCATTTTATGAGTTAATAATGATTATTCATGTCTTAAATTTTCAACTCTTGAAAATATGAATTATCATTACCATTAACTCAAAGGATGTATCACAGACACTAAATACACATATGTGATAGAAAATAACCCATTTTATTGATTATAGTCAAAATTATAATTTTGCCCCTAGAAGTGTATTACAAGTGTCAGCCAATTCTGGCTTCTAGGGCACATATATCTAACAATCTCCCACTTGTCCTAAAGCCAATTGGCTACAAGTCTAAGTCCCATCTTCTCAAGGTGGGCTTCGATCTTCTGCTGGCCCAACGGCTTTGTAAGTGGGTCTGCCACATTATCTGTGGAGTTGACTCTCTTGACCTCGACATAACCCTTCTCGAGGTAATCGCGGATGAGGTGGTATCGCCGCTCAATATGCTTGGATTTCTGGTGAGACCTTGGCTCCTTAGCAAGGGCTATGGCGCCATTGTTGTCGCAGTATAGAGGAATGGCATCTGATGGCATTACTCCAATTTCTGCAGCAAACTTCTTGTACCAGAATGCTTCCTTCGCAGCCTCTGATGCAGCGATATATTCTGCTTCCATGGTGGAATCTGCTATCACCGTTTGCTTGGAACTCTTCCAGCTGACAGCACCACCATTGCACACAAACAGACTCCCAGATGTCGACTTTCGATCATCTATATCGGACATGAAATCCGAGTCTGTGTATCCCTGGACTTGGAGTTCTCCATTACCAAAGACCAACATCATATCCTTAGTTCTTCTTAAGTACTTAAGGATACATTTCACAGAAGTCCAGTGTTCTTCACCTGGATTTGACTGATATCTGCTTGTGACACTCACAGCATGGGCTATATCAGGTCGTGTACATAGCATGGCATACATGAGGCTCCCTATTGCAGAAGCATAAGGGATCTTGCTCATGCGTTCTATTTCCTCAGGTGTGCTGGGGCACATCTTCTTGGAAAGATGAATACCATGTCTGAAGGGTATTAATCCCCTCTTAGAGTTTTCCATACTAAACCTCTTTAGTACTTTCTCTATGTACATCTTCTGTGAAAGTCCTAGCATCCTATTCGGTCTATCCCTATAGACCTTAATTCCTAGAATAAAGGATGCTTCGCCTAGGTCTTTCATGGAGAATTCCTTGGACAACCATATTTTAACTATTGTTAACATGGGAATATCATTCCCAATAAGGAGGATGTCATCCACGTACAATACGAGGAAGACAACAGCGCTCCCACTGACCCTTTTGAAAACACACGGTTCCTCTTCATTTTTGATGAAACCAAACTATTTTGATCACATCATTGAAATGAGTGTTCCAGCTCCGAGATGCTTGCTTAAGTCCATATATGGACCTTTGCAGCTTGCAAACCTTGTGATCAGTATCACTGGATGTGAAACCTAGCGGCTGTTCCATATAGATATCTTCCTCAAGATATCCATTTAAGAATGCCATTTTCACGTCCATTTGCCATATTTCATAATCGAAATAGGCTGCAATGGCAAGCAATGTGCGGATGGATTTTAGCATAGCCACTGGGAAAAGGTATCCTGATAGTCAATGCCTTCGCATTGACTATAACCTTTTGCCACTAGTCTAGCCTTGAATGTCTCCACATTCCCATCTGCACCAATCTTTCTCTTGAAGATCCATTTACACCCAATAGGTACTATACCTTCTGGTGGATCTACCAAGGTCCAGACTTGGTTTGAGTGCATCGAGTCAATTTCTGACTGCATTGCCTCTAGCCATTTCTCGGAGTCGATATCTGATATCGCCTCGTTGTAGGTTTTGGGATCATCACCATGAGCACCATTACCTACGAGGAACATTTTCTCTACTTCCTCTGAAATAATACCTAAGTATCTTTCAGGGGGACGGAAAACTCTTTCCGATCTACGAGGTGGAGGAGGTAGTGTTCTTATTGGCTCAACCTGATTTGGTTCCAATTGGTCCTTAGCTCGTTGTACTTGTGAGACTTTCTCATCAAGCTTGAATCTGCTTTCCAATGCCGCTATCTTGAATAAACTATTTTTCAAGAAAGATGGCATGTCG
>QRFJ01000168.1:57703-120697 GCA_006176705.1 Cocos nucifera
AGAAAGAACGTTAGTTTCAACTCCGAGTGCTAGCACGATTTTCCTTGAACCTAATATTGAATCTCCATTCCCAGACTCAATTGACTAGATCAGTTTCAATTGATGATCACCAAATTCAAACCTTTTTGTGTGACCCAGTTAGGTTCAGTTCTGTATGGTAATGGGATATGTCATGATCTCTATCATAGACATCATCGAAACTCCTTTCGATGGATCAGAACTCTTCTGATTCGAACAGCTAGAATGATCGATCATCTAAATCATTCTAATTGCTCCCAAAATCCACCAGTGACACCTAGCAGTATATGGTGGAAACCCATCAGAGCTGAATGCGAACCTCTTGGTGCAGCTACCTGTGTGATTCAGTTCTTCTATCTTGAGCCCCGATCAGATTAGGGTTAAGGTGAACTCGTCAAACCCTAGTCTCTGTCATATGATGTAATCATTCGATTCGAGTCCAATGTGAAAATCTAAATAGAAACTCTTTCTATTATTTCACTCTACCATGGCCATGGATTTCTGGACTTGATTCTCATGATCATCATAGGGCTGCTCCTCTACCACTGAGGTAGATAGATCCCATCTTGATGCAATCCAGTTCCTACAATGAACATGCTATAGCCAACATACACCTCAGGTTCCATATGGCTAGGAGACCGAGTAATGGTGTAGCAAACTATACACCCTTCAAGGTGAACTACCGATGCATCTCAGGTCAAAGAACCAGACACACTACTGCAGCATCGAGTCAGTCATTGACGAGAAGGTAGACTCCCTAATGACTACTCGAGGTGGTCACGCTCAGTGCCCTCGTTCTCTAACGAGTACCTGTAGTCTCGCTCCGGTGTCTCCACACCGTAGACTCAAGACTCATCTACTAAAGAGAAGCGATCGTACACCAACCTTCCGGATCAATCACCATCCTCGTGATGATCCTATGGTCGGGAGCTGTTTATGAGTTAATAATGATTATTCATGTCTTAAATTTCAACTCTTGAAAATATGAATTATCATTACCATTAACTCAAAGGATGTATCACAGACACTAAGTACACAGGTGTGATAGAAAATAACCCATTTTATTAATTATAGTCAAAATTACAATTTTGCCCCTAGAAGTGTATTACAAGTGTCAGCCAATTCTGGCTTCTAGGGCACATATATCTAACAATCTCCCACTTATCCTAAAGCCAATTGGCTACAAGTCTAAGTCCCATCTTCTCAAGGTGGGCTTCGATCTTCTGCTGGCCCAACGGCTTTGTAAGTGGGTCTGCCACATTATCTGCGGAGTTGACTCTCTTGACCTCAACGTAACCTTTCTCAAGGTAATCGCGGATGAGATGGTATCACCGTTTGCTAGGAACTCTTCCAGCACAAACGGTCTGCCAGATGTCGACTTTCGATCATCTATATCGGACATGAAGTTCGAGTCTGTGTATCCCTGAACTTGGAGTTCTCCATTACCAAAGACCAACATCATATCCTTAGTTCTTCTCAAGTACTTAAGGATACATTTCACAGAAGTCCAGTGTTCTTCATCTGGATTTGACTGATATCTGCTTGTGACACTCACAGCATGGGCTATATCAGGTCGTGTACATAGCATGGCATACATGAGGCTCCCTATTGCAGAAGCATAAGGGATCTTGCTCATGCGTTCTATTTCCTCAGGTGTGCTGGGGCACATCTTCTTGGAAAAATGAATACCATGTCTGAAGGGTATTAATCCCCTCTTAGAGTTTTCCATACTAAACCTCTTTAGTACTTCCTCTATGTACATTTTCTGTGAAAGTCCTAGCATCCTATTCGGTCTATCCCTATAGACCTTAATTCCTAGAATAAAGGATGCTTCACCTAGGTCTTTCATGGAGAATTCCTTAGACAACCACACCTTGACTGATGTCAACATGGGAATATCATTCCCAATAAGGAGGATGTCATCCACGTACAATACGAGGAAGACAACAGCGCTCCCACTGACCCTTTTGAAAACACATGGTTCCTCTTCGTTTTTGATGAAACCAAACTTTTTGATCACATCATTGAAACGAGTGTTCCAGCTCCGAGATGCTTGCTTAAGTCCATATATGGACCTTTGCAGCTTGCAAACCTTGTGATCAGTATCACTGGATGTGAAACCTAGCGGCTGTTCCATATAGATATCTTCCTCAAGATATCCATTTAGGAATGCCGTTTTCACGTCCATTTGCCATATTTCATAATCGAAATAGGCTGCAACAGCAAGCAATGTGCGGATGGATTTAAGCATAGCTACCGTGGAAAAGGTATCCTGATAGTCAATGCCTTCACGTTGACTATAACCTTTTGCCACCAGTCTAGCCTTGAATGTCTCCATATTCCCATCTGCACCAATCTTTCTCTTGAAGATCCATTTACACCCAATAGGTACTATACCTTCTGGTGGATCTACCAAGGTCCAGACTTGGTTTGAGTGCATCGAGTCGATCTCTGACTTCATTGCCTCAAGCCATTTCTCAGAGTCGATATCTGATATCGCCTCGTTGTAGGTTTTGGGATCATCACCATGAGCACCATTACCTATGAGGAACATTTCCTCTACTTCCTCTGAAATAATACCTAAGTATCTTTCAGGGGGACGGGAAAACTCTTTCCGATCTACGAGGTGGAGGAGGTAGTGTTCTTATTGGCTCAACCTGATTTGGTTCCAATTGGTCCTTAGCTCGTTCTACTTGTGAGACTTTCTCATCAAGCTTAATCTGCTTTCCAATGCCGCTATCTTGAATAAACTATTTTTCAAGAAAGATGGCATGTCGACTCACAATCACATTGTGGTCTTCTGGAATGTAGAAATAGTATCCTAATGACTCTTTAGGATATCCTATGAATCGAGCTCTAAAGGACCTAAACTCTAACTTGTCCGCTTGTTGTCTTTTGACATGAGCCGGACAACCCCAAATTCTGAGATGACTCAGACTTGGTTTCTTACCGTGCCATATCTCATACGGTGTGGTAGGAACGGTTTTAGAGGGAACCCTATTCAGTAGATAGAATTGAAGTTAACAATGAATGTCCCCAAAGAAAATCAGGGAGGTCTGTGAAGCTCATCATGGATCGAACCATATCCAATAGAGTCCGATTTCTCCGTTCTGAAACCCCGTTGAGTTGAGGTGTTCCTGGTGGAGTCCATTGAGAGACTATGCCATTTTCCTTAAGATAGTCTAGGAATTCCCGGCTAAGGTATTCACCTCCTCGATCTGATCGAAGAACCTTAATGGGTTTTCCAGTTTGTTTTTCTACTTCATGTCTGAATTCTTTGAACTTTTCAAAAGCTTCAGACTTGTGTCTCATAAGATACACATACCCATACCTAGACAGATCATCGGTAAAGGTAATGAAGTAGACAAAATTGCCTCTAGCCGGCACATCAAATGGGCCGCACACATCAGTATGTACTAGGGCAAGGAGATCTGTGGCCCTCTTCCCCATGTCCAACAAAAGGGAGTTTAGTCATTTTGCCTTGAAGACAAGATTCACAAGTTGGATATGACTCAAAAGTCAATGGACTCAATAGCCCATTTTTCTCCAATTTGTTGAATCCTATCTTCTGCTATATGACCTAATCTCAGGTGCCATAGATATCTATCATTTGGACTATCCCTAGGTCGTTTGGCATTCACGTTTTGCTCGATAGTTAAAATAGGTACATCAATATGTAACTGATAAAGACCATTAATAAGGAAACCATTTGCAATTTTATTTCTTTCATAAAGAATGTTACAATGGTCCTTAAAGAAGGTAATCACATAGCCTTCTTGTGCTAAGCATGAAACAGAAATCAAATTCCTGCTAGCTGCAGGCACATAATAACAGTCTTTTAAAACTAAGTCTAAACCAGATGGTAATCGAAGAGGGTATGTTCCCACGGCTACTGCAGCAACTCTTGCTCCATTACCGATGCGTAGGATCATGTCTCCATCCCTCAGCCTCCTGCTATCCTCAAGACCCTGCATAGAAGTGCACAGATGAGCACTAGAACCAGAGTCAAGCACCCAACTGGATGCAGAAGAAACCGTAAGGTTAGACTCAATAACGAGCATACCTCCAGAAGGACCTTCCTTCTTGTTCTTCAGGGTGGCCAGGTAAGTAGGGCAGTTCCGCTTCCAATGGCCGTCGCTGTTGCAATGGAAACACTTTCCTTTGCCATCGGCCTTTTCTTCGGCTCTGCCTTCTTCTTCTTTGATCCTTCCACCTTTTGCTTTTTCACAGACTTCTTTTTCTTTCCATAAGACTTTCTTTTGGAAGAAGTCCGTTCCATAGCAAGAACTGAGCCTTTAGAACCTTTCATAGAAAGCTCAGCGGTAACCAGCATATTCATTAATTCGGCCAAGGAATTTTGAAGTTTATGCATGTGGTAATTCATGATGAATTGCCCATATGCATCAGTCAAGGATTGCAGAATAATATCATTCTGCAGATCCAAGTCCAACTTCACACCGAGCTTCTCAAGCTCTTCCATGTCCTTGATCATTGTCAGACAGTGATCTTGGACTGACTGCCCATCACGCATCTTAGCCTTAAAAAGTCATTTCGTGACTTGATATTTGGCTGCGCGACTCTGTTCACCAAACATCTCTGTAGGTGAGCCAACATTTGGCGAGCAGTCCCGATATCTTCATGTTGGCGCTGGAGCTCATCAGACATCGAGCCCAACATGTAATATCTGGCCTTATTATCTTCGTCTATCCATTTTTCCAGAGACGCTCTCTGTTCAGTGGATGGACGAGGCTGGTAAGGTGGGAGGGTCCTGGTCCAAAACATGGGTTAACTTCTCGAACCCAAAATAATTTTGTAGTTCCTGAGCCAATCTTTATAATTGGGTCCAGTCAGTCTATGTGTGTCCAGGATACGTGCCAATGGGTTGGACGCAGACATTTTCCTGTAGAGAGTCAAAGATTCTAGTTAGATACTGTAATTTTGACTTGACCAATTTATTTAGGGAATTTTATTTTTAAACAAATTAGCTCCCACTATTTTCTCGGATCCCTACACTCCCTCTGTAGAGATGCGAAAAATCTCCATGATTAATGATTTCTAGTGGGTGGTGCGGTCTCACCAACTGACTCATCACCTCACCTAACAGTTATTGGTGATGGGTTAGCCAATGAGTGAACAACTCTTGTTCAATGATTCTCTAATCATGGTGCACCCAAACTTGGTCTCTAATTCATGAATCTCACCGTATCCGGAAATATTGATCCACTCCTTAGTTAAGTCAGACCCACCATTTGCATAGACTGGGTTCCTAATTGAGTCTCTCACCGTATCCGAAATATTGAGCCCAACTCATCCTCCAGCCCATAGCATCCAATGCCTAATAGACATGGTTGCATCTTCCCGGTGCAACTGAGCCACTGTATCCAGCCGAGAACAATCAACCCCGGGAAGGGCCCGCACATCTACAATGGTGGAAGACCTCAGACTTAATCTTTTCTTAGGGAGAATTGATTCAGGTCTCATTAAACTAGACTTGGCATAGTCATAACAATTATGACTAACCTAGTGGCATGGGTTAGCTCGGATTATTGACCACCTCAGATCAGAACTGTGTCAACAGATATGGCCAGGTAAGTGAGACCGGTGGAAGGAATATGCCATTAACTCGTACAAGAACGCATTCAGGTCGAGTAGCTTCCAATTAAAAACCAGTCGGTCGTATGTGCCAAACTTACCTTAGACACCAAATTGTTGAGTCAGAACCAATTGGGTTAGCCTACAATCCAGACTCTAACCTCTGAGCCTAATTAGGTCTTGCTTGATCGTGACTCGATCTTGACCCAGACTTAATCCTATTAGGCTGGTCAATTTAAGCATTGTTGATCCCATCTAACCAACTCTTGATTCGGTTTGATCAACCGCTTAGACCTAATTGAGCTACCCAAGCCCGAACCCAGTATTATGAATATGTCTTAGATCTGAAAATTCTCAATTTTAGACCTAATTAATATTCCATAATCTTAATTCTTAATTAAGTAGGGTTCATAAACAAAATATGCACAATAAATCCTAGGGTTTCAGGATCTAGGGTTTTGCAGAAAGTAAGTTTTGGGTTTCTGATTAAGGACGAACACGCAGCACCCCTACACATCATAAGAACACCCCATCGAATGGGAAGAGAGGGCCTTTAAACCCTTCTTCGTTCTTATGACCGGACGGCCAAGAGGAACGCCTTAATCAGGAACATGTCAATACTACAAAACAGTTATTAGATCTATATCATATATCTCATATACAAATTAGATCTAATCATGGCATATTTTGCATACATCTCATGTATCAAATCATGCATATTTTCAGATCTAAATTATCTCATAATAATCTAAAAAATTAGATTTAAATTGATCTAATCAAAATAAATTCTAATCTAGACAATTATGTAGAACTATTCTACAACTAGTCTAGACATGCATCAATCATATCTCATATGATATTTAAAATTAAATAATTTTTATTTGCTATTTTTTAGATGTTATTATAACACTTATAATATCAAAAAATAGTAAATAAGAAGATCTAAAATATGATTTAATCAGATTAAATCAAAGACATGCAAAACTATTCTATAGAACTATTCTATTCTAGAACTAGTCATGCATATCTTCATAATTCTTAGATCCAAATCATTTAATTTTAATTTTTTCTGATTTCAGATCTGATCACATCTCATGTGACATCTGAAAATCACTTATTTTCTAATTAAAATAAAATTTAAAATCAGATCTAAACAATTTTAGAACCATGGCTCTGATACCAGTTGAAGGGAAAATCCTGATTTCCCGGTCCAGGTTCGTTCAGATCTGATTAGATCAAGAGATATATTTCAAAAATTTTCTCTTGATCTTAATCAGATCTTGATATATTTCAGATCTGATTCTTATTATTTTAATAAATAAAATAAAATAAGATAAATTAAATCTAAAATTTATCAAGATCTGATAAAGATCAAGAGAAAATTTTTGAAATATATCTCTTGATCTAATCAGATCTGAACGAACCTGGACCGGAAAATCAGGATTTCCCTTCACCTTCATATGCAAGCCTCGGAGGCGAGTGACCTCTTTGGTCACCTCAGAAGCATTCTTTCATGAGGCTCGAAGGTCGTCCTCCATCTTCTTCAACTTCTTCCTCAGAAGATGAACTTTCTTCCTCAGGTTCTTTATCAAGGGATTTATCAAAACCCCCTGAGCCAGTGGATCAGCATTGGTGGGAGATTGCATTCAAGATACGAAAAATACTCAAGGGTATGAAAAAAGGTCACTTCATTTAATCAAAATTTTTGAGTACAAGACATAAAAAAAAGTACAACTACCCAAGGATCTCAACCTTGGAGGGTGGAGTCGGATCGCTCTCGATTGCCTCAGGTTTCCGAACTTGTTTGGGCACCTCTATGATAGGTTTAGATGGGCCAGAAGTGAGCTCATCGAAGAAAAGATTGACTACAGCATTAGATGGTCCCACCTTCATGTCATCTTTCTCCTCCTCCAGAAAGCCAAGGTCGAGCTCGGGGAACCTTCGAGCTATCCTGCCTTCGTAGAGCTCAAAACCCTTGATAAATGCTTCTTGGCTAAACTCGATGTTTAGGTTCTGCATCTTGAGAGAGGTCTTGAACTCTTCCATGGCCTGGGTCATTGCCTCCGAGATCGACTTCACCATTTGGGTCTCCAGTTCGGCGACCTTATTTTCGGCTTCCTTCCTTCTCTCCTCCTCCAGGACTAGTGCAGCCTTTAGTCCGGCCAAGGCGAACTCCTCTTCGTGGAGTACATCCTAAAGATTTTCGATGTATGCCGCCTTCTCCTCAACAAGATGCTCGACCTCGTCAACCCTATCCTGAAGATGACAGACCTCAGCTCGAAGGTCCTCCTGGGCCTTCTGTGCCTCCACCTCTTGATGATGCATCCTCTTGATGTGAGCGAGCATCTGGTGATCCGACTACAATAAATAATTGGTGTTAAAAAAAGAAGAAGAAGGAGAGAAGTAGAAAAGTGCAGAAGGAAAAAGAAAGAGTCGAACAACGGAGCAATCATCTTGAGGATGGTTCTGAGAGAACTCCAGATGAGCTGCCGTGGGTCTAGGTCGACCATCTGATCCACCACCTCGGGCATGGCAAACCTATCGGCAAGATCTCAGACAATCTCTGAGTTGTCGAAGGGATCCTCTCCTCGTTTGTTGTCATTGCCATCCGATCTGCCTAAGCGAGCCTTACAGGACGTCTTCGCAACCCGCTTCTTTTTTCTTCCCTCTCCTATCCCTTTCTTGATAGGTAGCTCCAAAACCCAATCCCCGCTGGAGGAACCTGAGGGCATGGAAGGCATCGGGCCCATGCTAGCGGTGTCAGCCTCGGTAGTTAGGGCAATCTCAGCATCGATGATGACCTCGGATGCAGCAGCAGTGGAGGTGGGGACTTCGGAGTTGGAAACACCGACCTTCACCCTCTTTGAGCCATCATCTTGTGCCTTCCCTTTCCTCTTCTTGGTGAAGAGCCCTTTGGTAAGCATCTTGGTAGCTTGTGCATCCATTTCTGTAGCAAGAAAAGAAGAGCGGTCAGTGGCAATACACACGCAAAATCATGTGGATTCGAAAATCAAAAGATGTACCAACAGGATCATGGGAACTCAGACCTAGGTTGAACAAGGACTATGCTTTTAGAAGGTGGGGAAGAAGAGGAGCTCGGTACACCTTGAGTTTATCGGAGGAATCAAGGTCAGCTCCATCGACGCTAGGAGCTCAGCGAACTGACTCTCTAATATAACCCCATGAAGGAAGACCTAATGGTAAGGTCGGACAATCTACAAAAAAGAACTTTTTCTTTCAATTGTGAATGGAAGAAGGTGCACCTTTCAATAACCCCTTCTTGCCAACCTCAGAAAAAAAAGTACCACCAATCCTTCATGGAAGGATGGTGCTTGAAGGTATAGAAATTTCTAAAAAGCAAAATGGTCGGTTGGACTTCGATCAAGCAACAGAGGAAGAAGAAATCTATGATGAATCGAAAGAAGTTCGATATGATAGATGCAAAGAAGATGTTTAAAAAATGAAAGAGGACGACTATGAATGGGGGCAGCCGGAGTCTAAGCCCGACGTGCAAAGCTTCTAAGTACAAACAAAATCAGCCAATCAGAGGAGAACTGATCCGATTGTCAGAGCTAGAGAGTTCAAGGTCATATTATGGCGGGATTCTATATTGAATTTGGATCAGAGAAAAATCATCCGGGGTAAGGATGGATGGGATGGTGTCTGGAGCAAAAGACGAGCGGGACATGTTCCTGGGTTCTACCTCGGTCAGGGGTGCAAAATCAAAGAAGGTTGGTCTAGATGAGCTCCATGAACCAATGGAATAGGAGGTTTCGGAAGACATTTGGATCGAGATGAACCCCAAGAAACTCCCCCCCAAAAAAAAAAAAAAATTAGGAAAACAAGGTGCCAGAAGTGATAAGCATGAATAACCTAAGAGAAGGATTAGGAAACTGACCTAAACTATCCAAAAAGGATGAAAGGATGATGGTCGCGATGAGGATCAATTGAAAAGGTGTCCGAAGCTCAGAAAGATGAGAAAAGGATGAGACCCACGAGGAGAAGGTGAACGGAGGTCGAAGGAAGAAGAAGACTCGAGCAGGAATGACTTTCGAATAATAGGAGAAGGCCTTAAATAGCTAGAGGTAATTCGAAGCAATTATGATTACAGATTAACTTCAGTCGGTCAACGTGCACCGCATATCCCACTCATCATGATAGAGGAGCAGTGATGGGTGGAGTCTTTATAGCACTATACCTGTGGCAGAGTTTTGGTGGAAGATTCGAAGGGCCATCTTTTTGGACTCATTTCAAACTTAGAAAGTTTCGATGCCAGCATAGTAAACACCAAAATGTCTCATCCTAACAAGCATGAAAACCCGAGATCGGACTTCGACCATTGCCTTTTTCCTCTCTTTCTTCAAATTTTGAACTCAGGAGTAGGGGGACTATTGTTGGGGATAAACCCCACTTCCATCAAAGTTCAGTCTGATGCTTAGCCTAATATAACTTGTAATCATAGAGGAGCTTCGATCGAAAATTCTTCCTTCAATAGCTGAACTCCTTTCGAACTCCTTCAGTAGTCGAACTCCTTTCAGACTTCTCTAGCAGCCGAACTTCTTCCAGACTTCTCCAGCGATCGAACCCCTTCCAAACCCCTCCAGCAGCCAAACTTTCTGCAGCCATCCAGGAAGGTCTCTGCACGAGTCTGATCTCATACATGGGCCGAACCTCTTTTGAACACCTCCAGTGGCCAAACTCCCCACAGTCATCTAGGAAGGTCTCTGCACGAGTCTGATCTCATACATAGCATGAACTGACCCACATCCAAACTATCTTAGAGGAGTCCGAACTCCTCTAGAATTGATATAGCTTAAAGGTCATCATCAATTGATGCCCACCCCTTCGAACTTTGACTATCAAATCTCAAATGGACTGGCACCTCACGACAACAAACACTATCTTCCATAACAAACTCCATGTGGCCCCGAGCGACCCACTAACAGATAGTTATGGCTGTCACTATCAGTTTGTTACAGGCTTTGTCTATAAAAGGAACCCTCCAGATACGTTTTTTCTAGGCTTTCTTCTTCCTCCTAAAATTCTGCAACTTTCTTGATTGAGCACTCCATTTCTGTTGGCCGAAAAAGCTAACTTGACCGTCGAAGGGTCTTGCCGGAGCCACCACCCCAGGCTCTGGTTGAGATTTATTTTGCAAGTCACCGACGGTGACCTCATCTTCTCCGAAGGCAACCAGATTTCGCACCAACACTCTTGAAGATCCATTTACATTCGATAAGTACTATTCCTTCAGATGGATCTACTAAGATTCAGACTTGGTTCGAGCATATTGAGTCAATCTTTGACTTCATTGCCTCTAATCATTTCTTAGAGTCGATATTTGATATCGTCTAATTATAGGTTTTGGGATCATTATCATGAACTCCATTTCTCATGAGGAATATTTTCTCAACATCCTCTGAAATAGTACCTATGTACCTTTCAAGAGGATGAAAAATCCTAGTTGATTTTCGAGATGGAGGAGGTAGTTTATGGACTGGCTCTAATTGATTGGATTCCTCAGATTCCTTAGCTCGTTGCTCTTGGGAGACTTTTTCTCAAGCCTAATCTATCTTCCGATGCCACCATCTTGAATAAATTATTTTTTTAAAAAAATAGCATGTCAATTTACAATCATATTGTGATCTTTCAAAAGATAGAAATAATATCCTAACGACTCTTTAGGATATCCAATAAATCAAGCTCTAAAGGATCTAGACTCTAACTTGTCCATCTGTTGTTTATTAACATGAGGCAGACAATCCCAAATTCTGAGGTGACTCAGACTTATTTTCTTACCATGCCATATCTTATACGGTATGATAGAAATGATTTTAGAAGAAATCCTATTTAATAAATAAATTACGCTCATTAGACTGTCTCCAAAAAAAATTAGGGAGGTTTGTGAAGCTCATCATGGATCAGACTATATCTAATAGAGTCCAATTTCTTCATTTTGAAACTCTGTTGAGTTGAGGCATTTTAGGTGGAGTCCATTGAGAGATAATGGCATTATCCTTGAGATAGTCTAGGAATTTTTGACTACAGTATTCACCTCCTCGATCTGATCGAAGAATCTTAATGAATTTTTTGATTTATTTTTCTACTTTGAATCTAAATTTCTTAAATTTTTCAAAGGCTTCAGACTTGTGTCTCACTAAGTATACATACCCATACTAAGACAAATCATTGGTAAAGATGATGAAGTAGATATAATTGAAGAAATCTGATATAGGATTTTAAGGTTAGCTTTTGAAATTTTTTCAAAATTACAGCGAAAGAGATGAATTAATCACATTAAATCATGAATAATATAACATAAAATCTTAGATCTAGGATCCTACTACATGATTAAGGCATGCTGTTAAGTTAAAAAATAAAATATCAAAAGAACTACATGTCGATCATATCAACAACAGACTACTCTAGATCAGATCTAGAAATATAAGTAGAGAGATCATATCACCCTTACCTTTGAATCTCGAGTTTCTTAACTCACTGATCCAGGCTTGAGATGGTTGCTTCGAGCCGCACACATGTTCGGCCTCTATGAGTTGTCCACACAAGCCCTTGATCATAGATCTAAAGTTCAATGCCCTAAAATCAACACAGTATACTAGTACTATGCTAATCCTTCTTCGATGGTCGATCTGGATCTTTCTTCTTCAACTTTTAGACTTTCCAACTTTCAAAAGTCAAGAAAGATAATTCATGATGCTAAGACACATTCAAACACTCACAAAGATGGTGGAATAGGAGTTGAAGAAAAAAAACTCTAGAAGAAGACCCTCTTCTTCTTCTTTCTTCTCTCATAAAGGCACCTTGATTGGTGTCTTCACAAAATTCCACACCCTTGGCTCTCTCTTAGATTTTTTGTGATCCTAATGGACTCTCTCAAATGTGTAATCCATGAAAAAATTAGATCAAAATTTATTTTATATATGGAGATATAGAGGAATCCTTGACAAGGTCAAATACCTAGTCAAGAGGTATCCAAATAGGGCTAGAGTAGAGTTGGGCGCCCCCTCCTTTTCTATCATGGACCACCAGGTTTTGTCACACAAAACCTCTCTTAAAATCCATGAAAAAATCACTTAAAAATTAGGGGTGTGGGCAGTATAAAGAGGAAGGAGTTTTAGTTGCTTAAAATTCTATCTCATAGAATTTAAATCAACTCAAACTCCTTCTTTAACTTGGTCCATCTTAAATTTTCATATAAGAAAGACGGAAGGGACTTAAGGCATGCATGGAAGGCTTGGAGAGAATATTTTCCATCAAAAAATCCAAAAGAAATGATTTGGGGGGCATTGGGGCTAAGGTGGCGCATGGAGATAGGAGTTCTAGTGTCATTAGGACTTCTAGTTTGACTTGGTCCAACTTAATCCTTGGATCAAATTAAATCAAAATTTAATTAACCCAATTAGATTAGGTCTTAGTCCAACTAATAATCTAATTAAATCAGATCAAATTAGTTTTGATTCTGATTTAATTTTTTAATCAAATTAAAAATTGGATTGATACAAGTCCTTATTAAACTAGGACTAATTCTTTTTTACAATTTGCTCATCCAATAAACCAATTAGACTTGATCCAATCAAGCCAAAACTAAATTAAATTAAATCATATTAATTAAACTTAATTTCAATCCTCTAGCTTAATCAAATTAAGCTAATTAGCAATCATAATGCTAATCGATCCTCCTACAATACTTGTACTAGGTAAAACATCAATCGTATTGATTATTTAACTCAAGAATGATTCTTAATCATCGATCAACCATCTGATCAGATCGAGAACTCTTATGCATATGACTCCATAGGTCCAAACCTAAGCCAGTAGCATAGGAATAAATTTTTATACTAATTGAAGTGACCATCTAGCAATGGTACCCGACGACTAGCTAGGTCAAATGTGTAGAATAACATCCTTAGAATCTATGTGGATATAATTTTCATATAATTCATTCTCTTGACCAAAATGCTCATAGGACATCTTAAAGTTTAATTGTCAACCTCGATTAGTTCATCCACATTGTATTTCAAAATAACAAATGCATCCCATGGATTACTCTAGCCAAGGTTTTTGTTATATTGAAATATAATGATGCATTCTTCTCCAACTCTTGAAATAGTCAATTCCATCTTGATCACTCATCGACTTCACAAGTACTTAACTATGCCTAGAAATCTTCCATCACTGAGTTAAAAATTTGGTTAGTTCGGTACCAAAGCACACTTATACCTATATCCCATCAGAGCAATTCTCGATAGTAGAATGCTCTAAAGTTGGTCACGTTCAATGATGATGTACCCATACATCTTACTTATATGCCATACCAGTGTCTCCACACTCCTTGATTAATAAGACAATCAACCTATATGGCATCAATCTATGCTTGATAAACACTATCTCCTAATTAACAGCATATCATTTGATCGTGAATAGTTTTAAGGACTAAACGATAAATCCTCTCTTTATCGAAACTAAATAGTTCTAAGAACTTCATCACAATAATGAAGTTCTTTAGAAGATGTATACCTTATGAGAAAAATATCAAAATAAATATTTTATTTATTAAAAAATCAATTACAATTATAAGGTAGCTCAACCATCAATAGGTTGATGATTGGCTTTGAAATATATTTTTCAATAACTTTCACTTATCCTAAAGTCATTCGACACAGTATCTAATATCCATCTTTGACTTGTGTTCATCGAACTTCTTTATCGTCAGGGCTTTAGTGAAGGGGATGGCTAAGTTCTTCTTTTCGTCGATCTTTTGAAGGTTGACATCACCTCTATCCATGATCTCTCAAATCATATGGTAGCGATACAGTATGTGTTTCGTCCGCTGGTGTGCCTTTGGCTCCTTTGCTTGAGCAATGGCACCAGTGCTATCACAGTAGAACAGGATCGAACCATCAAGGGAGAGTGCTACTTCAAGCTCAATGATAAACTTCCTCAGCCACAATTTTTTTTGCAGCACCTGATGTTGTGATGTACTCTACATCACAAATAGACTCTGCCACAATATGCTGCTTAAAACTCTTTCAACAGTGGCTCCATCATTTAGGATAAAGATATAACCCGACACACTTCTGCTATCATCATGGTCAGACTAAAAGCTGGAGTCAATAAATCCCACAAATTTCAAATCCAACTTACCATAAACTAACCATTGGTTCTTAGTATTTCTCAAATACTTAAGGATGGTTTTTACCACTTTCCAGTGGTTCTCTCCTAAATCAGATTGGTATCTACTCACTACTCCTAGTGAGTATGCCACATCTGATCTCGTACATATCATGGCATACATGATAGATCCCACTGCCAAAGCATATGCGATCCTACTCATATGCTCTCTCTCTTTAGGAGTTGTCAGACAATCCTTCTTAAAGAGAAATTACATGGCCTATCAGAAGATAGTACTTTTTGAAATTCTCCATGTTGAACCTTTTTAGCATAGTTTCTATGTACGTGGACTGAAATAACTTAAGCATCCTCTTAGATCTATCTCTATAGATCTTCATCTCTAGAATGTAGGATGCTTCACCCACATCCTTCATGGAGAACTGAGATGACAACCAAACTTTTATTCCTTGTAGTGCGGGGATGTCATTCTTGATTAAGAAAATATCATCAATAAACAAAACAAGAAATACTACTATCGAACCATTTGCCCATTTGTAGATGCAGGGCTCTTCTCCATTCTTAACGAAGCCATATATTTTGATCGCTTTATCAAATTGCATGTTCCAACTCCGAGATGCTTGCTTCAACCCATAAATGGATCTCAAAAGCTTGCACACCTTGGATTCATTTATGGATGTGAATCCCTCAGGTTGTATCATATACACCTCTTCGATAGCTCTCAATTCAAGAAAGCTATCTTCACATTCATCTATTAGATCTCATAATCCAAATGGATAGCTATTGCAAGCATTATCTGAATGGATTTGAGCATTGCCATAGAGGAGAACATCTTGTCATAGTTAATACCATAATATTGACGATATCCCTTGACAACTAGATGGGCTTTATAGATCTCTACCTTTTCATCTGCACCCCTCTTTCTTTTGAAGACCCCATTTACACCCAATGGGTTTAACCCCTTCGGGTGGATCAACCAATGTTCACACATCATTGACCTTCATGGACTCCATCTCGAATTTCATAGCCTCAAACCATTTTTCGAAATCAGGTCTCCACATTGCATCCATTTAGGGATCGAAATCTCATCGTTCTCATCGAGTTTGATAGGATCACCATCTCAAATAAAAAACCATAGTATCTATCCGGTTGATGTAGTACTCTACTGGATCGTCTTAATGGTGCAGAGACACTGGGCTCTAGATCTGATATAATCAAATCTAGTTCAGGTTTGGCTATAGGTGTTGGCTTTTGTACCTATTGAACTTCATCAAGTTCAATCTTAAAGGCAATAGTTTCTTCACCAAGAAACTTCTTTTCCAAAAAGACTGCCTTAAGGCTAATGAACAACTTTTGTTCATCAGCATGATAGAAAATATACCCTTTTGATTCTTTGGGGTATAAACATGCATTTGTCAGACCTAGGTCCAAGTTTATCGATGATTAACCATTTCACGTAAGTCGGGCACATCCAGATCCTAAGGTGGAAAGTGCTAGCTTATGCCCTATCCATATCTCATATGGAGTCTTAATTACAAAGTTACTTGAAATCCTATTTAATAGATAGCAAGCTGATTTGAGTGCATATCCCCAGAAGGATATCGACAAGCTAGCAAATCCATCAAGGATCGAACCATATCTAACAGAGTTTGATTCCTTCTCTTAGACACACCATTATGCTATGGTGTTCCTAGAGGAGTCCATTGGGAGAGAATTCATTCTCTCCTAGATATGTGAGAAACTCATCAGAAAGATATTCTTCTCCTTGGTCAGATCGAAGAGTCTTAATATTCTTTTCAATTTATTTTTCTACTTCACTTTAGAATCATTTAAACATTTCAAATGACTCTGACTCATATTTTATTAGATAGACATATCCATACTTGGATAGATCATCAGTGAAAGTAATGAAGTAGAGATATCCACCTCTAGTACTTGTGCTCGTTGGTCCACATACATCAATATGTACTAGATCTAAGAGCTCAATAGCTCTCTCACCTTTTTTAGTAAAAGATGATTTGGTCATTTTTCCAAGAAAATAAGATTTATAGATTGAAAGTAATTCACAATCACTAACTTTGAGGATTTTCTCTTGAGTCAACTTATTTATTCTGTTCTTGTTAATGTGACCTAGCCTACAGTATCATAAGTAGATATTAGATACACTACCTAATCTAAGATGCTTTCTAGTGGAATAGACAACATTAATAGGTTGTGATAACATGTACACACCATTATTCAAATATCTAGAGAATATAGTAATACCATTCAAAATGACATTACTGTTAATGTAGAATTTGGTTGACATTGGAATGAGCTAGAGTAGGAGAAGATGAGGTCACCGCTGGTGACCTGCAAGACAAATACTAACTGAAATGGGGGGTGGCTTCGGCAAAACCCTCCGATGATCAAGTCAGCCCTTCTGGCCAACAAAAATAGAGCACTCAAAAAATTAAAGCAGAGTTTAGAGCTTAGAAAGAAAACATATCTGGAGGATCCCTTATATAGGTGGAGCTCGTAATAAACTGATGGTGACAGCCATAACTACCTAGTAGTGAGCCGTTCGGGACTATGTAGAGTTTGTTATAGAGGGTAGTGTTCATTATCGTAACATGCTAGTCTATTGAAACTTCATATTAAAGTTTGGATGGAACAACTATTGGTGATGAAGAGTTTCATATCATAATAGTTCTAGAGAAGTTTAGGCTTCTTTGAGGTTGCCTGCATGTTGATTGGTTTGCATTGAGCCAGGAGCTAAATATGCATAGCCGACGAGGTCCTTCTGGGCGACAGTAAGGAATTCAAATGAAAGGAGCCTACTTGGTGACTGGATGGGGTTCGACTAGAGAAAGTCCTTCGAACGACTGGAAGAAGTTTGACTGGAATAAGCCCTTTGGGCGGTCCGTAAATGGATAATTTGAACATGAGGTTCTTTTATCAACTCTAACTAACATATTCGAGATTCCAGATTCGATAGGGCTGAGATCTATCACTCTCAGTAAGGCATAGAAGTTTATCTTGGGGGAAGCTTTGCCAGTCAATAATTCTTTCCATAAGATTTAATCTACGATGGTGAGACCTAATTTGAAAGAGATCTGATCGGGAAGGAGTTCGACTAGCTTCAAGATTGGCCAAATCGGGCTGCACAAGCATTGAATGCTTAGTCATTTGCTTAGATGACCACTTTTACTGTTCAGGTTCATCCAAAAGGAGTTCGACTAGAGCCGATCGTTTATAACAAAGGAATTTGGCAGCCTTCACAACTTGCCACCGAATAGAGTCAGATTGATTGGGCTATGCTACTTAAGCCTTACTGTCAAGTGGGAAATGATCACTTTCACTATTCAAGCTCATTTGGATGGCGTTCGCAATGCTTCGTAGGCTCTACAGCTAGA
This sequence comes from Cocos nucifera, assembly GCA_006176705.1. Taxonomy (NCBI): domain Eukaryota; kingdom Viridiplantae; phylum Streptophyta; class Magnoliopsida; order Arecales; family Arecaceae; genus Cocos; species Cocos nucifera. Next base: position 75,859 of record QRFJ01000168.1, read on the forward strand.
CCATGAAGTCTAGAAGATCAACTAGCTGATTGAAGGTTGGCCATCCTAGTCAAACTTCGATAGGAGTGGATTTAAACCCAATAATAGTCTTCCTACTCCCAAATTCGGAGTTCGAAGGAAGGGAATATAAAGAATGGTAACTGTCGAAGTTCTTTTTTAATTTCCTACGCTTGTTGGATGGGAAGTTTTGGCATTTATTGCATAGGCATCGAAGCTTCTTCACTATATGGCGACCAGAAAAGAAAATTTATCAAAACTCTCATCGAAGCTTAACCCCAAGTATGGCACAATTAAGGACCTATCAGCCTCCTATCAAGATGAGTAGGATACATGTCAATCAGAGCTCGGTCGGGAGACTACATCAATACCTCACACTTTGGTATTTAAGATCCCTCCTCTAGGCTATTCGGTATAGTCCGTTGACTTTCGAGTCATATCCAACTTGTGAATCTTGTCTTCAAGGCAAAATGACTAAACTCCCTTTTGTTGGACATGGGGAAAGGACCATGGATCTTCTTGCCCTAGTACATACTGATGTGTGCGGCCCATTTGATGTGCCGGCTAGAGGCAATTTTGTCTACTTCATTACCTTTACCGATGATCTGTCTAGGTATGGGTATGTGTATCTTATGAGACACAAGTCTGAAGCTTTTGAAAAGTTCAAAGAATTCAGACATGAAGTAGAAAAATAAAACTGAAAAAAATCCATTAAGGTTCTTCGATCAGATCGAGGAGGTGAATACCTTAGCCGGAAATTCCTAGACTATCTCAAGGAAAATGGCATAGTCTCTCAATGGACTCCACCAGGAACACCTCAACTCAACGGGGTTTCAGAATGGAGAAATCGGACTCTATTGGATATGGTTCGATCCATGATGAGCTTCACAGACCTCCCTGATTTTCTTTGGGGACACTTCATTGTTAACTTCAATTTATCTACTGAATAGGGTTCCCTCTAAAACCGTTCCTACCACACCGTATGAGATATGGCACGGTAAGAAACCAAGTCTGAGTCATCTCAGAATTTGGGGTTGTCCGGCTCATGTCAAAAGACAACAAGCGGACAAGTTAGAGTTTAGGTCCTTTAGAGCTCGATTCATAGGATATCCTAAAGAGTCATTAGGATACTATTTCTACATTCCAGAAGACCACAATGTGATTGTGAGTCGACATGCCATCTTTCTTGAAAAATAGTTTATTCAAGATAGCGGCATTGGAAAGCAGATTAAGCTTGATGAGAAAGTCTCACAAGTACAACGAGCTAAGGACCAATTGGAACCAAATCAGGTTGAGCCAATAAGAACACTACCTCCTCCACCTCGTAGATCGGAAAGAGTTTTCCCGTCCCCCTGAAAGATACTTAGGTATTATTTCAGAGGAAAGTAGAGGAAAATGTTCCTCATAGGTAATGGTGCTCATGGTGATGATCCCAAAACCTACAACGAGGCGATATCAGATATCGACTCCGAGAAATGGCTAGAGGCAATGCAAGTCAGAAATTGACTCGATGCACTCAAACCAAGTCTGGACCTTGGTAGATCCACCAGAAGGTATAGTACCTATTGGGTGTAAATGGATCTTCAAGAGAAAGATTGGTGCAGATGGGAATGTGGAGACATTCAAGGCTAGACTAGTGGCAAAAGGTTATAGTCAACGCGAAGGCATTGACTATCAGGATACCTTTTCCCCAGTGGCTATGCTAAAATCCATCCGCACATTGCTTGCCGTTGCAGCCTATTTCGATTATGAAATATGGCAAATGGACGTGAAAACGGCATTCTTAAATGGATATCTTGAGGAAGATATCTATATGGAACAGCCGCTAGGTTTCACATCCAGTGATACTGATCACAAGGTTTGCAAGCTGCAAAGGTCCATATATGGACTTAAGCAAGCATCTCGGAGCTGGAACACTCGTTTCAATGATGTGATCAAAAAGTTTGGTTTCATCAAAAATGAAGAGGAACCATGTGTTTTCAAAAGGGTCAGTGGGAGCGCTGTTGTCTTCCTCGTATTGTACGTGGATGACATCCTCCTTATTGGGAATGATATTCCCATGTTGACATCAGTCAAGATGTATGGTTGTCCAAGGAATTCTCCATGAAAGACCTAGGTGAAGCATCCTTTATTCTAGGAATTAAGGTCTATAGGGATAGACCGAATAGGATGCTAGGACTTTCACAGAAGATGTACATAGAGGAAGTACTAAAGAGGTTTAGTATGGAAAACTCTAAGAGGGGATTAATACCCTTCAGACATGGTATTCATCTTTCCAAGAAGATGTGCCCCAGCACACCTGAGGAAATAGAACGCATGAGCAAGATCCCTTATGCTTCTGCAATAGGGAGCCTCATGTATGCCATGCTATGTACACGACCTGATATAGCCCATGCTGTGAGTGTCACAAGCAGATATCAGTCAAATCCAGGTGAAGAACACTGGACTTCTGTGAAATGTATCCTTAAGTACTTGAGAAGAACTAAGGATATGATGTTGGTCTTTGGTAATGGAGAACTCCAAGTCCAGGGATACACAGACTCGGATTTTCATGTCCGATATAGATGATCGAAAGTCGACATCTGGAAGTCTGTTTGTGTGCAATGGTGGAGCTGTCAGCTGGAAGAGTTCCAAGCAAACTGTGATAGCAGATTCCACCATGGAAGCAGAATATATCGCTGCATCAGAGGCTGCAAAGGAAGCATTCTGGTACAAGAAGTTTGCTGCAGAAATTGGAGTAATGCCATCAGATGCCATTCCTCTATTACTGCGACAACAATGGCGCCATAGCCCTTGCTAAGGAGCCGAGGTCTCACCAGAAAATCCAAGCACATTGAGCGGCGATACCATCTCATCCGCGATTACCTCGAGAAGGGTTACGTTGAGGTCAAGAGAGTCAACTCCACAGATAATGTGGCAGACCCACTTACAAAGCCGTTGGGCCAGCAGAAGATCGAAGCCCACCTTGAGAAGATGGGACTTAGACTTGTAGCCAATTGGCTTTAGGACAAGTGGGAGATTGTTAGATATATGTGCCCTAGAAGCCAGAATTGGCTGACACTTGTAATACACTTCTAGGGGCAAAATTATAATTTTGACTATAATCAATAAAATGGGTTATTTTCTATCACATATGTGTATTTAGTGTCTGTGATACATCCTTTGAGTTAATGGTAATGATAATTCATATTTTCAAGAGTTGAAAATTTAAGACATGAATAATCATTATTAACTCATAAACATGCTCCCGACCATAGGATCATCACGAGGATGGTGATTGATCCGGAAGGTTGGTGTACAATCGCTTCTCTTTAGTAGATGAGTCTTGAGTCTACGGTGTGGAGACACCGGAGCGAGAGTACAGGTACTCGTTAGAGAACGAGGGCACTGAGCGTGACCACCTCGAGTAGTCATTAGGAAGTCTACCTTCTCGTCAATGACTGACTCGATGCTGCAGTAGTGTGTCTGGTTCTTTGACCTGAGATGCATCGGCAGTTCACCTTGAGGGTGTTATAGTTTGACTACACCATTACTCGGTCTCCTAGCCATATGGAACCCTGAGGTGTATGTTGGCTATAGCATGTTCATTGTAGGAACTGGATTGCATCAAGATGGAATCTATCTACCTCGGTGGTAGAGGAGCAGCCCTATGATGATCATGAGAATCAAGTCCAGAAGCCCATGGCCATGGCAGAGTGAAATAATAGAAAGAGTTTCTATTTAGATTTTCACATTGGACTCGAATCGAATGATTACATCATATGACAGAGACTAGGGTTTGACGAGTTCACCTTAACCCTAATCTGATCGGGGCTCAAGATAGAAGAACTTAATCACACAGGTAGCTGCACCAAGAGGTTCGCATTCAGCTCTGATGGGTTGCCACCATATACTGCTAGGTGTCACTGGTGGATTTTGGGAGCAATTAGAATGATTTAGATGATCGATCATTCTAGCTGTTCGAATCAGAAGAGTTCTGATCCATCGAAAGGAGTTTCGATGATGTCGATGATAGAGATCATGACATATCCCATTACCATACAGAACTGAACCTAACTGGGTCACACAAACAAGGGTTTGAATCTGGTGATCATCAATTGAACTGATCTAGTTCAATTGATCTGAATGAGATTCAATTAGGTTCAAGGAAATCGTGCTAGCACTCGATTGAACCTAACGTTCTTCTTTTACTATCATAAATAAGTTGTCCTGACTGAGCCAAAGGAGTTTGTGCTCAATCAGAGGCCTTCATATGGTCTGACTGGAGGTTGTCCAAGTCAGAATAGGTTGTCTTATTTGTAAGACATTACCTGCCATTTTTGGTCACCTGCCATTTCTTGTTCTTTGACTTTGGTCAAAAGTCTACCTTTGACTGGTCAAACGTTGACCATTGACCCTTTGACTTTTGACCACATGTCATGCACCTATTGGAGAGCTGGTGGGGGCCTGTCCCCCTGCCAGAACCTGGCAAGGAGAAGGGCGCACGCCAAGGGTGGCGTGAGCCCAAGTAGGAGGCGCCTAGGAGTCCTTGTTGGACAAGGACTCCACCTCCCTTTTGGATTCCAATCAGAGTTCTACTAAGAATCCAGTTTGACTGGTCTTAGGCGCCCTCTAAGGAGGAATCCAGGGGTCTCTATTCCAACCAATCAGATTTAGATCTGATTTCACAAAGGGTTGTGATTGGTTGAGAGGAAGAGGAGTTGGATCACAAGAGGTCTATAAATAAGACCCTGCGCCCAACCCTAATTCTGAAATTGAGAAATTTCCCACGCCCCAAGGCTGCCTCTCCCCTCCTTCTCCATGCCATAGTCTCTTCTCCCCTTGCTCTCCACGTCCAAAAGGTGTTTTGGACTTTAGGTTGGTGCGATTCAGATCAAGAAAAGGCGATCAAAAGCAAGAAGGCTGCGCTGCTGCAAAAGGACGACTGCAGATCTTCAAAAGAGTTTTGAAGATCCTCCAGATCAGATCCAGATCTGATTTTTGGAGGTGTGATAGAGAAGAAGAGGATCTCCAGATCCAACCCGAGTGGATACCGGTAGAGGCCAGGCGCTTGCGTGGCTAAGATCCAGAACCTTCCGCTGCAATCAGGATCATCTACAGGGTAATAGGATTACCCAAATCAGGTAAATTAAATTTGATTTAATTTATCTTATTTTATTTTATTTATTAAAATAATAAGAATCAGATCTGAAACATATCAAGATCTGATTGAGATCAAGAGAAAAATTTTTGAAATATATCTCTTGATCTGAATCAGATCTGGACGAACCTGGACCGGGAAATCAGGATTTTCCTTCAGGGCTACAAGAATAAAGTTCAAAATCTTGCCCAACTGGATTTGACCGCTGGTTTTCATGAAAGGTTCTAAAGGCCAGACTCCAGAGAGCATAGAGAAAAACCTGGGGCTTGGCTGTTGAGGAGTTTGGTTGGTTGAAGGGATTCGGCTAAGACTTGACCGCTGAAGCTCTTCCGTGGCTACCAGTTGCATTAGGCTGAGCATCGGAGTGGACTTCGGTAGGAGCAGGGTTTATCCCTAACAATAGTCCCCCCCACTTTCGAGTTTGAAACTCGAAGGAAGGGAGTGCAGAAAAGGCGACTGTCGAAGCCCTCTTCAGGGCTCTGCACCGATTCAGGTTGAAGCTCGAGGGAGATCTCATAGATGGGGTTGAGATTTCATAGCTGAAGTTTGGATGGAACAGCTATTGATGATGAAGAGCTTCATATCACAATAGTTTAGGAGAAGTTCAGGCTTCTCAAAAGTTGCCTGCATGTTGATTGGTTTGCATTGAGTCGAGAGTAGAATCTGCATAGCTGATGAGGTCCTTCTGGGCGATAGTAAGGAATTTGGCTGAAAGGAGCCTACTTGGCGACTAGATGGGGTTCGACTGGAGGGAGTCTTTTGGGTGACTAGAAGGAGTTCGACTGAAAGGAGTCCTTTGGGTGGTCCGCAAATGGATAATTTGTAGACAATGTCCTTTTGTCAACTCTAACTAGCACATTCGAGATTCCAAATTTGATAGGGTTGAGATCTGTCACTCTCAGTAAGGCATAGAAGTTCATCTAGGGGGGAAGCTCTACTAGTCAATGATTCCTGCCATAAGATTTAATCTGCGATGATGAGATCCAACTTGAAAGAGATTTGACTGGGAAGGAGTTCGACCGACTTCAGGATTGGCCAAACTGGGCTACATAGGGATTGAATGCTTAGTCATTTTTTTAGGCGATCACTTTCACTATTCAAGTACATTCAAAAGGAGTTTGATTGGAGCCAACCACTTATAATAGAGAAATTTGGCTATCTTCACAACTTATCATTGAATATAATCGAATTGATTGGGCTCTGCTACTCAAGCCTTACTGTCAAGTGGAAAATGATCACTTTCACTATTCAAGCTCATTTGGGTTGGGTTCACAATGCTTCACGGGCTCTACAGCTTACCCATAAAGTCTAGAAGATTAACTGGCTGATTGAAGGTCGGCCAACCTAAAATTACCTTGGGATCAAGTCAAACTTTGGCAAGAGTGGGTTTAACCCCAACAATTATCCCCCTACTCCCAAATTCAAAGTTTGAAGGAAGGGAGTATAAAGAATGGCGACTGTCGAAGTCCTTTTCTAATTTTTCATGCTCATTGGATGGAAAGTTTTGGCATTTACTATGCAGGCACCGAAGCTTCTTCACTACATGACGACCCAAAAAGATAATTTATCAAAACTCTCATTGAAGCTCTATCCTAAGTACAGCATAATTAAGGATCTATCAGCTGTCAACCCCCTATCATGATGAGTGTGACACATGTCAATAAGGGTTCGACCGGAGGAGACCTGCAATCATAACTACCTCAGGCTCTTTGAAATATTTAAGCTCATCCTCTTCCTCTAGAGCCTCATTTTGACTGAGATCTTCTCTCTCTTCTTCTAATTTTCATCTTCCTCCTGCTCGAGAGTTTTGGTCACTTCCATCATTTTCTTCAATCCCAGGCATCCTTCCATTCGATTTTCATCATGCTCTCTATCGCCCCACTCTTTCCAATCAACTTAGGTTAGTTTCGAAACCCTTCTTTCAATTATCCTTGCATTTTTTGTGTCTTCGTCCGATCGATTTCTTCAAGCAAGTCTTACATCTTATTTTTCTTGATTTTTGGAGGTTTTTTAAAGTCTTGTTTGATCCATATGTCTGTTGAAGAATCCTGATCAACCTGTTTCAGGAGTTTCTCCCATCCGGCCTTGATAGATTGACCCCATAAGGACACCAAACCTATAGAAACATCCTGACCAACATTCATCCTTGACACCATCCCTTATGAACTTGGGCATGAAGATCTTTCTTTAATTAGAACCCAGTTCGGGATCCCTTTCGAATATGAGCTCAAACTTGCTGGTCTGGGACCAAGCCTGCTCCCTTCCTCCAGGCTGCATTTACTTGTATGTTGAGACCCTTTAGGCTGGACTTAGGTTACCAATTTCTTCTTTCATAGAAGTCCTGTTTAGATTTCTAATTATCTCCCTTGCTTCCATGGTGCCAAACTCATTTAGATTCATCATAGGATTTCTTTCCTTATGGATCATAGCCGATGTCCGACCAACCATCTTCCTATTCTGCAACTTGTTCACTTTCAAGCATCATCCCATTGCCAAAGATTTGTGCTATGTCTCTTCCCAATATGGTAAGAAGGGGCTACTTAAGGGCACTCCTTCCATTCACAATTGGAAGGAGAAATTTTTCTTTGTTTCATGCCCCTCCTTAGAGTTAGGACTTCCTTTTTGGAGGGATATGAGGGACTCGGTCTATCGAGCTCCCGGGTTAGAGAAAGAAGATCGTGACTTGGTTGATAAACTGAAGAACTATTAAGCTCCTTTGATTTCCCGACTCCTGGATGATCAAACTTTGTTCAACCTCGATCTTAGTCCCCTAAATCCGATAGGTAGTGTCCCATAACTAGTTAATCATACCTTGTTCTTTCCTCTGACTTTAACTATTTCTATCATAGAGATCACTCCGAAAGAATGAAATCACTTGTCCAAAGAGATTAAGTCCCTCAAGAGGAAGGGTAGTTCTATCGAGAAATCATCAAAGAAGGCTTGCATTGAAGAGCCGACCCCAGATAGGACTTGTCTCCCTTTCCTTTTTTTTTTGTAACTGGTCTTATGGACCTTTATCTCGTAATGAACTTCGATCTTAATGAAATGATGTTTTTTGTAGTAGTCTTATTATTTTGTGTGGATTTGATGCTTGTTGATTTTTCTATTTTCTTCACTTCATCTTTTGGTAGAATGGCTATTGACAAAATATCCGAAAGAAAAAATCTATTTTTTGGATCAGGTTCATTCAGATCTGATTGGATCATGAGGGATAATTCAAAAATTTTTCTCTAAGATCCTATCAGATTTGAGACTTCTCAGATCTAATCTTATTAATCTAACAATAAAAATAAAAATAAAAATTAAATATAATTTAATTATACCTTTATTTTAGATAATCCAATTATCCTATGATGATCCTGATGCTTGTCTGAGGTTCTAGATGTAGCCATGCAAGTGCCTGGCATCTACCGATATCCACTCGGGCAGGATCTAAAGATATTCTCCTTCTCAATCAATCCTCCAAAAATTAGATCTGGATCTAATCTTGAAGGTCTTCGAAATGGCTTTTGAAGAACAGTCGTTGTCTCTTGCAACAATGCTGCCTTCTTCCTTTTCTGGTCCCTTTCACTTGGTTAGATCGCACCTTCTTCGTGCCCAAAGTCCCTTGGGCGTGGAGAGGAGAGAGAGGATCAGAGAGTGGCATGGAGAAGGAGAGAGAGGGACTATGTGGTGTGGGCTAAAGGAAGAATCCTTGAATTCTAGGCATAAATAGGGTTTATATAGACCCTACTGCGCCATGCAGTGCCACATCATCCTGGCCAATCATAGCCTTTTATGCAATCAGATCTAAATCTGATTAGTGGAATGACATCATCTAATCCAATCAGATTAGAGTTCCTTAAAACTCTCCTAGGTGGTGCCAAGACTAGGTCAAACAAGTCTTCTTGGCACCACCTAGTTGTTAGATATATGTGCCCTAGAAGCCAGAATTGGCTGACACTTGTAATACACTTCTAGGGGCAAAATTGTAATTTTGACTATAATTAATGAAATGGGTTATTATTCTATCACACATGTGTATTTAGTGTCTGTGATACATCCTTTGAGTTAATGGTAATGATAATTCATATTTTTAAGAGTTGAAAATTTAAGACATGAATAATCATTATTAACTCATAAACAGCTCCCGACCATAGGATCATCACAAGGATGGTGATTGATCCGGAAGGTTGGTGTACGATCGCTTCTCTTTAGTAGATGAGTCTTGAGTCTACGGTGTGGAGACACCGGAGCGAGAGTACAGGTACTCGTTAGAGAACGAGGGCACTGAGCGTGACCACCTCGAGTAGTCATTAGGAAGTCTACCTTCTCGTCAATGACTGACTCGATGCTGCAGTAGTGTGTCTGGTTCTTTGACCTGAGATGCATCGGCAGTTCACCTTGAGGGTGTTATAGTTTGACTACACCATTACTCGGTCTCCTAGCCATATGGAACCCTGAGGTGTATGTTGGCTATAGCATGTTCATTGTAGGAACTGGATTGCATCAAGATGGAATCTATCTACCTCGGTGGTAGAGGAGCAGCCCTATGATGATCATGAGAATCAAGTCCAGAAGCCCATGGCCATGGCAGAGTGAAATAATAGAAAGAGTTTCTATTTAGATTTTCACATTGGACTCGAATCGAATGATTACATCATATGACAGAGACTAGGGTTTGACGAGTTCACCTTAACCCTAATCTGATCGGGGCTCAAGATAGAAGAACTGAATCACACAGGTAGCTGCACCAAGAGGTTCGCATTCAGCTCTGATGGGTTGCCACCATATACTGCTAGGTGTCACTGGTGGATTTTGGGAGCAATTAGAATGATTTAGATGATCGATCATTCTAGCTGTTCGAATCAGAAGAGTTCTGATCCATCGAAAGGAGTTTCGATGATGTCTATGATAGAGATCATGACATATCCCATTACCATACAGAACTGAACCTAACTGGGTCACACAAACAAGGGTTTGAATCTGGTGATCATCAATTGAACTGATCTAGTTCAATTGATCTGAATGAGATTCAATTAGGTTCAAGGAAATCGTGCTAGCACTCGATTGAACCTAACGTTCTTCTTTTACTATCATAAATAAGTTGTCCTGACTGAGCCAAAGGAGTTTGTGCTCAATCAGAGGCCTTCATATGGTCTGACTGGAGGTTGTCCAAGTCAGAATAGGTTGTCTTATTTGTAAGACATTACCTGCCATTTTTGGTCACCTGCCATTTCTTGTTCTTTGACTTTGGTCAAAAGTCTACCTTTGACTGGTCAAACGTTGACCATTCACCCTTTGACTTTTGACCACATGTCATGCACCTATTGGAGAGCTGGTGGGGGCCTGTCCCCCTGCCAGAACCTGGCAAGGAGAAGGGCGCACGCCAAGGGTGGCGTGAGCCCAAGTAGGAGGCGCCTAGGAGTCCTTGTTGGACAAGGACTCCACCTCCCTTTTGGATTCCAATCAGAGTTCTACTAAGAATCCAGTTTGACTGGTCTTAGGCACCCTCTAAGGAGGAATCCAGGGGTCTCTATTCCAACCAATCAGATTTAGATCTGATTTCACAAAGGGTTGTGATTGGTTGAGAGGAAGAGGAGTTGGATCACAAGAGGTCTATAAATAAGACCCTGCGCCCAACCCTAATTCCTAAGTGAATTCAATTAGAGATTTCCCACGCCCCAAGGCTGCCTCTCCCCTCCTTCTCCATGCCATAGTCTCTTCTCCCCTTGCTCTCCACGTCCAAAAGTGTTTTGGACTTTAGGTTGGTGCGATTCAGATCAAGAAAAGGCGATCAAAAGCAAGAAGGCTGCGCTGCTGCAAAAGGACGACTGCAGATCTTCAAAAGAGTTTTGAAGATCCTCCAGATCAGATCCAGATCTGATTTTTGGAGGTGTGATAGAGAAGAAAGAGGTTCTCCAGATCCAACCCAGTGGATACCGGTAGAGGCCAGGCGCTTGGTGGCAAGATCCAGAACTTCCGCTGCAATCAGGATCATCTAACAGGTAATAGGATTACCCAAATCAGGTAAATTGAATTTGATTTAATTTATCTTCTTTTATTTTATTTATTAAAATAATAAGAATCAGATCTGAAACATATCAAGATCTGATTGAGATCAAGAGAAAATTTTTGAAATATATCTCTTGATCTAATCAGATCTGGACGAACCTGGACCGGGAAATCAGGATTTCCCTTCACTAGTTTGATTCCCTAAAGCAACCGAAGTCCCATCTGTATGGGACTCCATCTTCTATCCTCATGGGGCACATGCCTCCCTAGGCATATGCCCCTTTCCTGTTCACTTTTTAGCAGGAGGACAAGTCCCTAGATTCTCTCCTATGGGTGCATGACATATGGGCAGATGTCTAAGTATCCAAGATCAATGTTTGACCAATGTCTGAATATAAGATTTAGCAACTGATGAAAAATGGCAGATGTTGTCTCAAATTTATCTCATAAATTAAGACAATCCTTTTTTAACCTAGACAAGCTCCAGTTAGACCAAGTAAAGGTTCTTGAGTGAGTCCAAACATATTTGACTCAGTCGAGACAAGCTTTAATGATTATTAAAGGAAAATATTAAGCTCAATCATGTGCTAGCACGATTTTCTTAAACCTAATTGAATCTTATTCAAATCAATTGAATTGGATTAATCCAATTGATGATATCTAGATCCAAACTTTTATTTGTGTGATCTAGTTAAGTTCAGTTTCGTATGGTAATGGGATATGTCGCGATCTCTATCATCAACATCATCAAAACATCTTCTAATGGATCAGAACTTTTCTGATTCAGAGAACTAGTATGATCGATCATCTAAATCATTCTAATTGCTTCCAAAATCCACCAATGACACCTAGCAGTATATGATGACAATCCATCAGAACTGAAAGCAAAGCTCTCGGTGTAGTTACCTGTGTGATTAAGTTCCTCTATCTTGAGCTCCGATCGGATTAGGGTTAAGGTGATTTTGTCAAATCCTAATTTTCATCATATGAATTAATCATTCGATTTAAGTTCAATGTAAAAATCCGAATAGAAACACTTTCTATTATTTCACTCTGCCATGGCTATGGATTTATGGACTTGATTCTCATGATCATCATAGGGCTACTCCTCATCTACCGAGGTAGATAGATCCCTTATTGGTGTAATCTAATTCCTACAATGAACATGCTATAGCCAACATATACCTTAGGATTTCGAATGGCTAGAAGATTGAGTTATGGTGTAGTCAAACTATAACACCCTCAAGGTGAACTGTCAATGCACCTCAGGTCAAAGAACCAGACACATCACTGCAGCTTCGAGCCGATCATCGACGAGAAGGTGGACTTTCTCATGACTACTCGAGGTGATCACGCTCAGTGCCCTCGTTCTCTAACGGTACCTGTACTCTCACTCTAATATCTCTATACCATAGACTCAAGACTCATCTATCCAAAAGAAGCGATCGTACACCAACCTTTCAGATCAATCACCATCCTCATGATGATCCTATGGTTGGGAGCATTTTATGAGTTAATAATGAAAATTCATGTCTTAAATTTTCAACTCTTGAAAATATGAACTATCATTACCATTAACTCAAGGGATGTATCATAGACACTTTGAAATACACACTATGATAGAAAATAATTTATTTTATTATTTATAGTTAAAATTATAATTTTATCGTTAGAAGTGTATTATAAGTGTCAGCCAATCTGGCTTCTAAGGCACATATATCTAACAAACTCCCACTTGACCTAAAGCCAATTGGCTATAAATCTAAGTCCCATCTTCTCAAGGTGGACTTCAATCTTCTGCTGGCCCAATAGCTTTGTAAATGGGTCTGCCACATTATCTACGGGGTTGATTCTCTTAACCTCGATGTAACCTTTCTCAAGGTAATCACGAATGAGGTGGTATCGCCACTCGATGTGCTTGAATTTTTGATGAGATCTTGGCTCCTTAGCAAGGGCTTTGGTGCTATTATTGTTGCAGTACAGAGGAAAGGCATCCGATGGCATCACCCCAATCTCTATGATGAACTTCTTATACCAGAATGCCTATTTTGCAGCTTCTGATGCAGCGATGTACTCTACTTCCATGATGGAATCTACTATCACTGTCTGCTTGGAACTCTTCCAACTGACAGCACCACCATTACACACAAACAGACTCCAAGATGTCGACTTTCGATCTTCTCTATCGGACATAAAATCCAAGTTTGTATATTTCTGAACTTGGAGTTCTCCATTACCAAAGATCAACATCATATCCTTAGTTCTTCTTAAGTACTTAAGGATACATTTCATAGAAGTCCAGTGTTCTTCACCTAGATATGACTGATATCTGCTCGTGACACTCACAGCATGGGCTATATCAGGTCGTGTACATAACATGGCATACATGAGGCTCCCTATTGCTGAATAATAAGGGATCTTGCTCATGCGTTCAATCTTCTTAGGTGTGTTGGGACACATTTTCTTGGAGAGATGAATGCCATGTCTGAAGGGTACCAATCCTCTCTTGGAGTTTTCCATGCTAAACCTCTTTAGCACTTCCTCTATGTACATCTTCTTTGAAAGACCTAGCATCCTATTCGGTCTATCTCTATAGACCTTAATTTCTAAAATAAAGGATGCTTCTCCTAGGTCTTTCATGGAGAATTCTTTAGATAACTATATTTTAACTATGGTCAACATGGAAATATCATTCCCAATAAGGAGGATATCATTTACGTACAGTACGAGGAAGATAATAGCACTCTACCGATCATTTTGAAAATACATGGTTCCTTTTCATTCTTAATAAAATCAAATAATTTGATCACATCATTAAAATGAGTATTCCAGCTTCAAGATGCTTGCTTAAGTCCATATATGGACCTTTGCAGCTTGCATAGTTTGTGATCAACATCACTGGATGTGAAACCTAGTGGCTGTTCCATATAGATATCTTTCTCAAGGTATCCATTTAAGAATGCCATTTTTACATCCATTTGCCATATTTCATAATTGAAATAGGTTGCAACAACAATAATGTATGGATAGATTTTAGCATGGCTACTGACGAAAAGGTATCCTGATAGTCAATTCCTTCATGCCGACTATACCCTTTTGCTACTAATCTAGCTTTGAATGTCTCCACATTTCCATCTGCACCAATCTTTCTCTTATAGATCCATTTACACCCAATAGGTACCATACCTTCTAGTGGATTGACCAAGATCCAGACTTGGTTTGAGTTCATCGAGTCAATTTCTGACTTCATTGCCTCTAACCATTTCTTAGAGTCGATATCCGATATTGCCTCGTCATAGGTTTTGGGATCATCACCATGAACCCTATTACCTACGAGGAACATTTTCTCTACTTTCTCTAAAATAGTACCTAAGTACCTCTCAGGGGGATGAAAAATCATTTTCGATCTATGAGGTGGAGGAGGTAGTAATTGTATTGGCTCAACTTGATTTGGTTCCATAGGGTTCTTAGCTCATTGCTCTTGTGAGATTTTCTCCTCGAGCTTGATTTACTTTCCAATGCCACCATCTTGAATGAATTATTTTTCAAGAAAGATGGCATGTCGACTCACAATTACATTATGGTCTTCTGAAATATAGAAATAATATCCTAATGACTCTTTAGGATACCCTATGAATCAAGCTCTAAAAGATCTATAGTCTAACTTGTCCGCTTGTTGTCTTTTGACATGAGCCGGACAACCCCAAATTCTGAGATGACTCAGACTTGGTTTTTTACCATGCCATATCTCATACGGTATGGTAGAAATGATTTTAGAGAAAACCCTATTCAATAAATATACAGTAGTTAACAGACTATGTCCTCAAAGAAAATCAAGAAGATCTATGAAGCTCATCATGGATCGGACCATATCTAATAAGGTCTGGTTCCTCCATTCTGAAACCCCATTGAGTTGAGATGTTTTAGGTGGAGTCCATTGAGAGACTATGCCATTTTGCTTGAGATGGTCCAAGAATTCCCAACGAAGGTATTCACCTCCTCGATCTGATCGAAGAACCTTAATAAATTTTTCAGTTTGCTTTTCAACTTCATGTCTGAATTTTTTAAACTTTTCAAAGGCTTCAGACTTGTGTCTCATAAGATACACATATCCATACTGAGATAAATCATCAGTAAAGATTATGAAGTAGTCAATGTTGCCTCTAGCCGGCACATCAAATGGGCCGCACACATTAGTATGTACTAGGGCAAGTAGTTCCATGGCCCTTTTCCCATGTCCTACAAAAGGGAGCTTAGTCATTTTGCCATGAAGACATGATTTACAAATTGGATATGACTTAGAAGTCAACGGACTCAATAGCCCAATTTTCTCCAATTTGTTAATCCTATCTTCTACTATATGACCTAGCCTTAGGTGCCATAGATACCTATCATTTGGACTATCCTTGGATCATTTTGATCTTATGGCATTTATATTTTGCTCGATATTAAAGATAGATACATCAATATATAATTGGTAGAGACCGTTAATAAGAAAACCACTTGCAATTTTATTTCTTTTATAAAGAATATTACAATGGTCCTTAAGAAAACTAATTGCATAGCCTTCTTGTGCTAAACATGAAATAGAAATCAAATTCCTGCTTGTAGTAGGCACATAATAACAATCCCTAAGTACTAAATCTAAGCCAGATGGTAGTCGAAGAGGGTAGGTTCCCACGACCACAGCAGCAAGCCTTACTCCATTTTTAATGCGTAGAATCATCTCACCATTCCTCAGCCTCCTGCTATCCTGAAGACCATGCATAGAAGTGCACAAATGAGCACTAGAACTAGAGTCAAGCATCCAACTGGATGCAGAAGAAATCATGAAGTTAGATTCAATAACGAGCATACCTCCAGAAGGACCTATTTTCTTCTTATTCTTTAGGATGGTCAGGTATGTAGGGCAGTTCTACTTTCAATAGCCGTCAGTATTACAATGAAAATACTTTTCTTTGTTAGCGGCTTTCTTCTTCAGCTCTGCCTTCTTTTTCTTTCCACCTTCCACCTTCTACTTTTTCATAGACTTTTTTTTCTTTCCAAAAAACTTTCTCTTGGAAGAAGTCCATTCCATAGTAAGTACTGAGTCTTTAGAACCTTTTATAGAAAGCTCAATAGTAACCAGCATATTCATAAGCTTGGTCAGAGTATTCTGAAGTTTATGCATATGGTAGTTCATGATGAACTGCCCATACACATCAGTCAAGGATTGCAGAATTATATCATTCTATAGATCCTGGTCTAACTTCACTCCGAACTTCTCAAGCTCTTCCAAATCCTTGATCATCATCAGACAATAATCTTGAACTGACTGTCCATCATGCATTTTAGCCTTAAATAGTCATTTAGTGATCTGATATTTGGCTGTGCAACTCTGTTCGCCAAACAACTCTTGTAGGTGAGCCAACATTTGGTGGGCAGTCTTGATATCTTCATGTTGGTGCTAAAGCTCATCAGACTTCGAGCCCAACATGTAGTATCTGACCTTATTATCTTCATCCATCCATTTGTCAAGAGACGCTCACTATTCAACGGATGGACGGGCTGGTAAGGTGGGGGCATCCTAGTCCAAAACATGAGTCAACTTCTCGAAACCCAAAATAATTTTAAAGTTCTAGAGCCAATACTTATAATTGGATTTGGTCAGTCTATGGGTGTCTAGGATACGGGTTAGTGGATTGGACGCAGATATTTTCTTTTTTTCTATAGAGAGTCAAAGTTTTTGGTTAGATTTTGTAATTAAGATTTGACCAATTTATTTAGGAGTTTGATTTTTAAATAAATTAGCTTCCACTATTTTTTTGAATTCCTACACTCTCTTTGTAGAGATGCGAAAACCTCCATGATTATTAATTTCTAGTGGGTGGTGCAGTCCCACCAACTAACTCATCACCTCACCTAACAGTTATTGGTGATGGGTTAGCCAATAAGTGAACAACTCTTGTCCAATGATTCTTTAATCATGGTACACCCAGACTTGGTCTCTAATTCATGAATCTCACTATGCACAGAATATTGATCCACTCCTTAGTTAAGTCAGACCCACCATTTGCATAGATTGGATTCCTAATTGGATCTCTCACCGTATCCAGAATATTGAGCCCAATCCATCCTCCAGTCCATAGCATCCAATACCTAATAGACATGGTTGCATCTTTTCCGTGCAACTGAATTATTATGACCAGTCGAGAACAATCAATCCCGAAAAGGGCCTACACATCTACAATGGTGGAAGACCTTAGACTTAATCTTTTATAAGGAAGATTTGATTTAGATCTCTTTAAACTTGACTTGACGTACCATAACCATTATGACTAACCTAGTGGCATGGGTTAGCTCGGATTGTTAGCCACCTTAGATTAGGACTGAATCGACAAATATGGCCAGGTAAGTGAGATCGATGGAAGGGATATGCCATTAACTCGATAAAAATGCATTCAAATCGAGTAGCTCCTAATTAAAAATCAGTCGATCATACCTGCTAAACTTACCTTAGACACCAAATTGATGAGCCAAAATCAATTGGATTAGCCTACAATCCAAACTCTAACCACTGAGCCTAAATAGGTCTTAACTTGATCGATCACTCATGTGACTCGACCTTGATCTAGACTTAATCCTATTAGGCTGATCAATTTAAGTACTCTTGATCCCAGCTAACCAACTCTTGATTCGGTTTGATCAACTGCTAGACCTAATTGAGCTACCCAAGTTCGAACCTAATTTTATGAATATGTCTTAGATCTAAAAATTCTTAATTTTAGATCTAATATATTTTATAATCTTAAACTCAATTAAGTTTAGGGTTCATAAACAAAACATGTATATAAAATCCTAGGATTTCAGGATCTAAGATTTTGCAAAAAATAAGTTTTGATTTTTGATTAAGGTCGAACACGTAGCACCCCTACACACCATAAGAACATCCCAACGAATGAAAGGAGAGGGCCTTTAAACCCTCCTTCATTCTTATGACCGGATGGCCAAGGGGAACGCTTTAATCAGAAACATGATGAATCTACAAAACTAGTTAGATCTACATCATATATCATATTTATAAAAATTAATCTAACTAAAAATATATTTTGCATACATCTGATGTATCATATTATACATGTTTTTAGATCTAAATTATATCATAAATATCTAAAAAATAAAATTTAAATTTGATCATGTCAAATTAATTATTTATTCTAAAAAATTTTGTAGAACTATTCTACAACTAGTCTAAACATGCATCTATCATATCTCATATGAATAAATTAAATAAATTTATTTTCTATTTTTTAGATTTAATTATAATATTTATAATATAAAAAATAGTAAATAAATAAATTTAAAAATTAAAATTAATTAAATTAAAATTATGATCATGCTAGACTACATAGAATAATTCTATTCCTAGTCTAGTCATGCATCTCATACATCTTAGATCTAGATTATTTAATTTTTAATTTTCTAATTTTAGATCTAATAATATCTAATGTGACATCTAAAATCATCTAATTATTAGATAAAAAATAAATTAAAATTAGATCTAATGAATTATAGAATCTAGCTCTGATACCAGTTAAAGAAAAAAATCTATTTTTTGGATCAGGTTCGTTCAGATCTGATTAGATCAGGAGGGATATTTCAAAAATTTACCTCTAAGATTCTAATCAAATCTGAGACTTCTCAGATCTAATCTTATTAATCTAATAATAAAAATTAAAATAAAAATAAAATTTAATTTAATTATACCTTTATTTTGGATAACCTAATTATCCTATGATGATCCTGATGCTTGCCTGAGGTTCTGAATATAGCCACGCAAGTGCCTGACCTCTATCGGTATCCACTTGGACAAGATCTGAAGATATTCTCCTTCTCAATCAATCCTTCAAAAATTAAATCTGGATCTGATCTTGAAGATCTTCAAAATGACTTTTAAAGAACAGTCATTGTCTCTTGCATTAGTGCTGCCTTCTTCCTTTCCTAGCGCCTTTTACTTGCTTGGATTGCACCTTCTTCATACCCAAAGTTCCTTGGGCATGGAGAGGAGAGAGTGGACCAAAGGGTGGCATGGAGAAGGAGGGAGTGGGGTTATGTGGCATGGGCTAAAGGTAGAATCCTTGAATTCTAGGCATAGATAGGGTTTATATAGACCCTACTGCGCCATGCAGTGCCACATCATCCTGGCCAATCATGGCCTTTTGTGCAATCGATCTAAATCTGATTGGTGGGATGACATCATCTGATCCAATCAGATTAGAGTCCCTTAAAACTCTCCTTAGGTGGTGCCAAGACTAGGTCAAATAAGTCTTTTTGACGTCATCTAGTTTGATTCCCTGAAGCAACTAGAGTCCCATCTGTATGGGACCCCATCTTCTATCCTCATGGGACACACGCCTCCCTAGGCATGTGCCTTTGCCTGTCTGCTTTTTAGTAGGAGGAGAAGTCCCCAAGTTTTCTTCTATGGGTGCATGACATATGGGCAAATGTCTAAGAGTCCAGGGTCAATGTTTGACCAATGTCCGAAGATAAGATTTAGCAGATGACGAAAAATGGCAAGTGTTGTCTCAAATTTATCTCATAAATTAAGACAATCCTTTTTTGACCTGGACAAGCTCCAGTCAGACCAAGTAAAGATTTCTGAGTGTGTCCAAATGCATTTGGCTCAGTTGAGACAAACTTTAATGATTGTTAAAGGAGAACATTAGGCTCAATCATGTGCTAGAATGATTTTCTTGAACCTAATTGAATCTTATTCAAATCAATTAAATTGGATTAATCCAATTGATGATATTCAGATCTAAACCCTTATTTGTGTGATCTAGTTAGGTTCAGTTCTATATGGTAATGGGATATGTCATGATCTCTATCATCAATAATATCGAAACATCTTCCGATGGATCAGAACTTTTCTGATTCAGACAACTAGTATGATCGATCATCCAAATCATTCTAATTGCTCTCAAAATCCACCAGTGACACCTAGCAGTATATGGTGTCAATCCATCAAAATTGAAAGTGAACCTCTAGGTGTAGTTATCTGTGTGATTAAGTTCCTCTATCTTGAGCCTCGACCGGATTAGGTTTACAGTGATCACATCAAATCCTAATTTTTGTCATATGAATTAATCATTCGATTCAAGTTCAATGTAAAAATCCTAATAAAAACTCTTTCTATTATTTTACTCTGCCATGGCCATGGGCTTATGGACTTGATTCGCATGATCATTATAGGGCTACTCCTCATCTATCGAGGTAGATAGATCCCTTATTGGTGCAATTCAATTCCTACAATGAACATGCTATAGCCAACATACACCTCAAGATTCTGAATGGCTTGGAGATCGAGTTATGGTGTGGTCAAACTATAACACCCTCAAGATAAACTATCGATGCACCTCAGGTCAAAGAACCAGACACACTATTGTAGCTTTGAGCCAGTCATCGATGAGAAGTTAGACTTTCTCATGACTGCTCGAGGTGGTCACGCTCAGTACCCTCGTTCTCTAACAAGTACCTATACTCTCACTCCAATGTCTCTATACCGTAGACTCAAGACTCATCTATTCAAAAGAAGCGATCGTACACCAATCTTTTGGATCAATCACCATCCTCATGATGATCCTATGGTTGGAAGCATTTTATGAGTTAATAATAAAAATTCATGTCTTAAATTTTTAACTCTTGAAAATATGAACTATCATTATCATTAACTCAAGGAATGTATCACAGATACTTTGAAATACACACTGTGATAGAAAATAATCTATTTTATTATTTATAGTTAAAATTATAATTTTGTCCTTAGAAGTGTATTCAAGTTTCAGCCAATCTGGCTTTTAGGGCACAAATATCTAACAATATCTTCCTCCTATCTTAGATAACTGGAGGTCCTCATCCATGTCAGGACGAGGTTCTCCTTCTATTCTTGACACAATTGGCCTTTATCTTTATTAGGGTGAGGTCCTCCTCCTATCCCTATCAAGGTCATTGGGGCACAAAAGAGTCATTGTAAGGATCTTTCCCCTTCTCTTATTTTAAATAATCAGAGATCCTCATCCATGTCAAGACAAGGTTCTCCTCCTATTCTTGACATGGTTGACTTTTATCTTTATTAGGATGAGGTCTTCCTCTTGTCCCTAACAAGATCATTGGGCACAAAAGGGCTATTGTAAGAGCCTCTCCCCTCCTCCTATCTTAAATAACTAAAGGTCTTAACTAATGTCAGGATGAGTTTCTTCTCTTGTTCCTGACATGATTGATTTTTATCTTTGTTAGGATGAGGTCTTCCTCCTGTCTCTAATAAGATCATTGGGATATAAAAGGACCATTATAAGGGCCTCTCCCCTCCTCTTGTCTTAAATAATTAGAGGTCCCCATCCATGTCAGGATGAGGTTCTCCTCCTATTCCCGACATGATTAACTTCGTCTAATGATGAAGTTTGGAAGGTTATTTTCTATCATCACAGCCTTGCGCCAAGGACGAAAATGTTAAAGTAAAGAAATTTTATTGAGATGGAATCATTGATAGTACATTCATAGATTCTTCAAGTTTTAGTATCGTGGAAGATCAGCTCCTCTAAGCTCTTTGAAATAATAACTTCTAGGCTAGACGATCTCCTTGATTTCATAAGGACCTTTTCAATTCAAGGCGAGCTTTTCTTGGTTCTGAGGTTATGAGATAGCCACCCGTCGAAGCACTAAGTCTCTCACTTTGAACACTTTGCTTCTAACTCTAGAATTGTAGTAGCAGGCTATTTTTTGCTTGTATACTATCATCCAAACTTGAGCTTCTTCTCATATTTCTTTCAATAAGTCAAGATTGGCTTTAAGATCCTCTGAGTTCTCTTTTTATTGACTGCCATGACTCGTGCTGATGAAAGTTTGAGATTAATTAGGATGACTGATTCAATCCCAAAGGCTAAGACAAATGGAGTCTCCCTAGTTGGCAATTTTTGAGTGGTTCGGTATATCTAGAGTACATGATAGAGTTTGTCTACCTAAGTTTTCTTTGCTTTTTCAAGTCTTACTTTTATGCCTCGCAACAAAGTCCTATTGGTCACCTTGACCTCTCTATTTGCCTGTGGATGAGCCACTGGCATGAAATTATGGAAAATGTTCAGGTCCTTGCAAAACTCGGCAAATCTTGTCCTCACAAATTGGCGCCCATTA
The DNA here is from genome assembly GCA_006176705.1 of Cocos nucifera. Taxonomy (NCBI): domain Eukaryota; kingdom Viridiplantae; phylum Streptophyta; class Magnoliopsida; order Arecales; family Arecaceae; genus Cocos; species Cocos nucifera. The sequence goes on from QRFJ01000168.1 coordinate 98,159, forward strand.
TTGGTTATAAAAGTCTGAGATAGGTCAAATCTGCAGACTATTAACTTCCAGATGAAGTTCTGTACTTTAGCTTCAGTGATTTTGATCAGAGGTTTGACTTCAATCCATTTGGTAAAATAATCAATTACCACTAAGAGAAACTTCTATTGTATAGATGCTATAAGAAAGGACCCAAGAATGTCCATCCCTCACTGTGCAAATGGCCATGGGTTGCTCAGAGGAGTAAGCTCAAAGGTCGGTTATCTTTTAATACTAGCATTTCTTTAGCATCGGTCATATTTTCTGACGTACTCCATAGAGTCTTGGCACATTGTCAGCCAATAGTAGCCCTATCGAAGCAATTTGTGAGATAGAGATCTGGCCCCTAGATGACTCCTGCATATTTCTTCATGTACCTTCCATAATGCAAAATCAGTTTTAGAAGATCGGAGATATTTTAAGAGTGGCAAGGAATATGATCTTTTATAAAACTTGTTCTCATACAGAACATATCGGACAGCTTGATTTCTTAGTTTTCGAGCTTCTTTTGGATCTTGGAAAGAACGCCATCTTTGAGATAAGCGACAAATGGATCAATCCAAATGGGCTCGTGGTCAACTTGCATTACAGCTTGGGGTTCCTCCAAACTTGGGTGTTTCAGAACTTCAAATAAAACTTCTCTTGGTAATTCATTTGGGGCTAGTATGGCTAATTTGGAGAGAATGTTGGTCCTAGCATTTTCTACTCTTGAGATTTGCTTAATATTAAAACTGCTAAAGGTAGGAGTAAGATTCTTAACTTTTTCAACATATTTTACCATGCTTTCCTCTTGAGCTTCATAATTGCCACTGACTTATCCCACCACCAATTAGGAGTTACTATAAGCTTAGAGTCATCCTACTTCTAGCTCCTTGGCTATCTTTAACCCTACGATCAGTGCTTCATATTCAGCCCCATTATTTATTGCAGAAAACTTGAAACGCAATGCATATTTAGCAATGACTCTCTCTGAGTTAACCAAAATCAAACTTGTACCTACATCAGAAGTATTGGATGAGCCGTCCATATATAGGGCCCAGAAACCTTCAAGGAGGTCTGCCCTTTCTTCAAGGGGGTTCAACTATAGCCATGGAATTGTTGGGAATAGTGTTCCAAAGCTAATCATCAATAAACTGATGATTGAGCTATTTTATATAATTATATATAAATTATTAATTGAATAAAAGTTATTCTAGCTTTTTTGTCATAAATTTTTCATCTTGTAATGAAGTCCTGTATGTTCTGATGAAGTCCTTAGGACTATTTAGAATTAATAAAGGAGGATTTATCATTTTGTCCTTAAAATAGTTCATGATCAAATGATATGTCGTTACCAAGAATGATAATATTTATCGAGTATAGATCATTATGTGCTATATAGGTTGGTTGTCCTTTTAACTAAGGAGTATGAAGACACTGGTATAGCATGCAGATGAGATATATGGGTACATCTACACTGAACATGATCAACTCTAAAGTTTTTCCACTATCAAAAATTATTCTAATGGAATATGGACATAAATATTTCTTTGACCTGAGATCACCATGGTGACTTCCAAGCAACTCACTGTGCTTGGTGCCAGACTACCTGAATTTCTAATTTAGTGATGAAAGATTTCTGGATACAGTCAAGTACTTGAGTCGATGCATGAGTCAAGATGGGATTGACCACTCCTAGACATAGGAGCTTGTTCAATAGTATTTCAATTTAGCAAAGCCTTGGCCAGGGTAGTCCTAGTGAGGGGTCATAGGACTAATTGCTTTGAGACATGATTTGGATGTATCTTTTAGGGTTGACAGTTTCACCCAGAGTCATCCTATGCATAGAGGTCAAAGGGATGAATTATGCAGTAACCATATTCACGTAGGTTCTGAATGTTGCAATTGCACTATTTGGTCTATCCAGATATCAAGTACCATTACTAGATGGTCACTTCAATTAGTATAGAAAATTAGTTCCTGTGCTACCGACTTAGATTCTAACCTACGTGGTCACATACACTAGAGGTTCCTATCCAATCTAATAGCTGATCAAGAGAAGTTTAATTAGTGATTTGATTAGTAATTAACTTAATTTGATTGAGTGATTATTTTTGAATCTAGACCAATTGAATTGGATTCATTTGGATTTGACCCAATTAGATTATGAGATGATCTAATCGTCAAGGAGGTTTAATCCCTGATTTGATTAGGAATTTGGCTTGATTAATTTCTAATTTGATTAGAATTTAACTAAGCCTAATTAAGCCTAAATAAGTTGGATTTAATTTGGTCTAGTTGGACCTAACTAATTTAGATTGGATTGGTTCAATTAGGACTAACAATGAGACTAGTTTGACTAGTCTTCCCATGCTCCACATCATCCTTTGATTTGTGCCATCCTTTCTCCATGAGAAAAGATTTCTCATGAATTTTTCCATGCAAGGAAGGGCGTGCATTCTCCGTTCTCATGCACCTTATAGATTGGTTTGATTTGGTTACCAATTGAAATCGAATTGGATTTGAATTTCAATAGACAACCACTTGATCTAAACCACTTCCTCACGCCTCTTTTCTTTGTGCGTATCTATAAAATATTTGATTTTATGGACATGCAAAAAAAAGAGAAGGTAGAAAGAAGAGAGAGGAACATTGGAAGAAAAAGAGAGAAGAGAAAGTCTCTTCTGCATGCATGAAGGATTTCTTGTGTAAAGGATTTTTGGGTGAGTGCATACCCTAGAATCTATCTAGGATTTGAGATTTAGATCTATGAGTTACGAGGATCGTGACTTCATAGATCCAGATGGAGAACCTCCTTAACTTCTCATCTATATTCATTGGGATTCAGAGCATCCAAAGACCCGATGAAGAAGATCAAAAGAAGTTTGATCTAAATCAGCTGTTGAAGATTTCTGTAGAGCTAACACTCACAAGAAACTGATAGGGATCAGGGCCTCATGTGGATTACCCATGGAGGCCAGATGCATGTGAGGCTATGTTGTGGCATTCAGATCTATACCGAGGAGATCAGATTGCGGCGTTCTTCTTTCCACAAAAAGATAACGTGTTCTAAACATGTAAAGTAGATTTTACTATTGATCTTGTTTTTATTTTCAAATATGCATGCATGTATAATACATTAGATCCTGTAGCATGTAGGGTTTTTAGATTAGATCTGTAACTTTTCATTACTAATATGATTAATAATATTATCCACTATGCATTTATCGAAAAAAGATTTTAAAAGTAGAGCTAGAAACTCTGCGTGCTTCCTTCAATTGGTATCAAAGTAGCAAGTTCTTTGATGTTTTATATATGCATGATTTAGATTATTTTTAGATTAGACCAAAATAATAATCTGATCTAAAAAATAAAAAATGATGATCGCACGGACTGTAGGTTGTCCTACTATAAAATTTGTCTCCTACAGTGGAAAGGTTGTCATGGTATGTTGTGATCTATAAAATTGATCATAAAAACTTTAGATTAGATCTAATAATTTTTATGATGAGTTTGAAGGATTTAATCTAAAATTTATCATGAATTAGTATTTAGATTAAATCAAAATAATTTTATGACTTTTTATGTAGAGTATATAGTTTTAGATTAAACCTGAACAAGATCTTAGGAAGATTCTGCTCATCGATCAAGCCAGTTCTCTTAGGAATCGAGCCACCTCGACCAACGTGCCAGCTCGGTTAAGAACTGGGCCAGCTTGAATTCAACTCAGGTTGGCTTGGATGGGATCCGAGCCTGTCCGATTGGAATGATGGCTTTCGAGCCTTCTGCTCAAGCCAACTATCTCAGAAATTGAGCCAGCTCAACTTCTGTTCAGGCCAACTCGGATGGGATCAAAGCCAGTCCAACTGAGAAATTGGTTGAATGTCTTAATTAACTGATTTTATGTGATCAAATCTACATCTAGTGCTTGTTTATGAAATAAGTCGACCCATTTTTGAAATGAGTCGACCTATTCAGTGAAATAGTGCTAGGATGTAAAGAATCTTTCAAAAATTTTGAAAAATATTTTCAAAATGCCAAACTCCAACCCTCAACCTTAAACTTAATTGAGAATTAAGCATAATGAATTAGGATCTAGAATTATGAATTAAAGATTCTAAGTCATTGGTCATAAAATGTGGATTATCGGATTAGTCGAATTAGGTCCATTAATTAGGTTAGACCTAAGTTTAGTTAAAGAATGGACTAAATTAGAGTAATTGATCAAATCTAACCAAATGTTGATTTAGATTAGATCAAGGACTCTTTAGACCAAATTACAATAGTTGTAGTTGGTCAAGTCCATGCCTTTAATGAGGATCAACTGGACTTGATTCGTGGCTACACGATCAAACCTAAAATCGCTAGGTTAGTCAAATTGAAACTAATGAACTGGATGGTGTCTAAGGTAAGTTTGGCAGCTTAGACCAGTGATTTTCAATTGAGAGCTACTCGCACTGATTTGGTTTTTAACAAGTTAATAGCATATCCCTTCCACTGATCTTACTTACCTGACCATCCTGATGAATTAGATTTTGATTAGACCACTTAGTGATTTGGGCTCACCCATATCAATTAGGTAAATCAGTTTGACTGATTTAGGTGCTTCTAATGCCAGTTTTAATTAGATCCTTATTGATCTGACTTAGTAAAGTCAGTGGGAGGATCCAAATTCACTAATCAATTCTTTTTATAATTGGTTAACAAAATTTTTTAAAATTATTAGATCCTTAAAATGATAAAGTTATGGTGATAACTAAGTCATAACCTTCCATTAAGTTGAGTGATAATGGATCCATTAGTTTAATAATCATAGGAGGTCCAAAGACCTGATGCTTATTGACTAATGAAATTATCATTCATAATATGATTATTTAGTCGTGTATTTCTAATGGTGGTCAGGTTGGCTAGCCAAAGTCGGGCCTGATCATTTGTTGGTTTGATGCACCAAATGTGGTCATGTTAATGGTTGGACCTAACTAGATCTTTTTAATGGAGGCCAAAGCTTACTGATTAGATTTGTTGGGCAAAAATTAAATTACTAAAAGTTGTTTGGTGAAATAATTAGTTATGAAACTATCCATAGGTGCACATGGGTTGACCAACCAAAGTTGGGCTTGTGTGTAGTCTATATGGATTCTAATATCCATTAAGAAATTAGGGGTAATTTCTTGAATTGAAGGTAGAGGCTACTGATTCAAACAAAATAGTGGAAGAACCTTTAGACTAAAGTCCAAGTTTTTTAAGTAAATAATTCATATACTAATTAGGTCTATGGTTTTTCTTTCGTGCAGCAATGGCCACTACCCTATTGCTCCGGTTATAGTTGGATAATGACAAACTCATGGGATCCAACTTTGATAGCTGGTATCGAAAGTTGAAGATCATCCTAGAGTATGAGTGGATCTTGTATGTATTAACTGACTAGCACCTGAGGAGCCAACTTCGAATGCTAAAGGAGTAGTCCGAGATACTTATCAAAAGTGGCTCAATGACCGCACCACCATTCAGTGCATTATGCTAACGGTAATGAATGATGAGTTCAGCTATAGGTTTGAAAATGCCTAGCCTGAGGAGATGCTTCAAATGTTGAACGACTCCTTTAGTACGCCTGATGACGTTGAAAGGCATAAGACTAATTATGCCATTTTCAACACTCGTATGAGTGATGGGGCATCAATCATTGATCATGTATGATACATAATCGAGATGATTGAATGCCTAAGTAAGCTAGGTTTTCTCCTGCATAAGCAGCTTGAGAAGGATGCGATCCTGAATTCTTTGCCCAAGTCCTTCCTTCCTTTCCTTACTCATTTCAGAATGACAAAGCCTGCAGTGAACTACCATGAATTATTGGGATTGCTCCAGAACTTTGAGAAGGATCACCAGCTTAAAAAAGAGTCGGTGAATATAGCGGAAGGATCTTCTTTTGGTTGACCTTTTAAGAAAGGGAAGAAGAATAAGAAGAAGAATAATAAGAAGGTACAGCCACATACTGGGACGTCTACATAGGATCAGACCAAGAAGCATAAGCCTGACCAAAGCCACGTGAAGTACTTCTTTTGCAAGAAGCAGGGGCATTGGAAGAGGAACTGTCCTCAATACATTTCCATCCTAAATCCGAACAGGCCGAGGAGGAAGCAAGTAGTTGCCGGGCAAGGTAATTATATGATAACATCTTGCAACTTTTTTAATTTATGATACTATTGCCTAGGTATTAGATACCGAAAGTCCTTATCATATTTGTAATTCATTGCAGGGTTTATAGGTCAGTTGGAGATTTAGTGAAGGCAAGAGATTCCTAAAAGTTGGAGATGGAAGACAAGTTTCAGTTCTAGCTTTAGGAATCATAAACCTTATAATCAATTCTCATAGAGTTATTCTTAGTGATTGTCATTTTTGTCTTAGCTTTTTTATTAAATATAATTTTTGTAGGACTTTTGACCAAGAACAGTTATCAATTTTCAATAAAAGTAAATTTTTGTGATATCATTTTGAATAGTATTACAGTTTATGTTGGATAATTGAATAACAAAATATATCTATTATCACAGCCTGTTAATATAGTCCAGTTCTTTGGTAAATGCTCTAGATTTGATGATGTGTCAGATGTCTACCTTTGGCACTATAGGCTAGGTTATATTAATAAGGATAGAATAAATAGGTTGGCTTAAGAAAAATTTCTTAAGGTTAGTGATTGTGAATCACTTCCGACCTATGAGTTCTATCTCCTTGGAAAAATGACCAAGTCACCTTTTATTGGAAAGGGTGAATGAGCCAGTGAACTCTTAGGTCTAATACAAACTGATGTATGTGGACCCATGAGCACAAGTGCTAGAAATGGATATTTCTACTTCATAACCTTCATAGATGACCTATTCAGGAATGGGTATGTCTATTTAATGAAGCATGAGTCAGAGTCGTTTGAAATGTTCAAACTATTCCATAATGAGGTAGAAAAGCAAACTAGGAAGAGTATTAAAACTCTTCGATCTGACTGAGGGGGTGAGTACTTTTCTAGTAAATTTCTAACATATCTTGGGGAGAATGGGATTTTCTTCCAGTGGACTCCTCCTGGAACACCATAATATAATGGTTTGTCTGAAAGGAGAAATCAAATCCTGTTGGACATGGTTCGATCCATGATGGAGTTTGCCAGTCTGCTTATCTCCTTGTAGGGATATGCACTTGAGTCAGCTTGTTATATTCTTAATAGAATTTTGAGTAAATCTATTTCTAAAATGCCATATGAGATGCGGACAGGATGTAAGCTAGTACACTAGTACCTTAGGGTTTGGGGGTGTCCGGCTTATGTCAAACATTTAGTAACGGATAAGCTTGGATATAGGTCTAACAAGTGTAGCTTTGTAGGATATCCAAAAGAGATCAAAGGATATTACTTCTACCTAGTTGATGAATAAAAGATGTTTGTTAGTCTTAAGATAGTCTTTTTAGAAAAGGAGTTTCTTGGTGAAGGGACTAGTGCCTCAAGGTCGAGCTTGAGGAAGTTCGATAGGTGAAAGAACTGATACAAGTAGCTGAACCTGAACTAGATTTGATTTGATCAGACCCAGAGCCTACTGAACTTGCACCCTTAAGGTGATCTGGTAGAGTACCACGTCAGCCAGATAGATACTATGATTTCTTGGTCCAGGATGGTGATCTTGTCGAACTCAATGAGAACAATGAGGATCCGATAACCTACATGGATGCAATGCAGAGATTCGACTCTAGAAAATGGCTTGAGGCCATAAGATCCGAAATAGATTCCATGAAGGTCAATGATGTATGGACATTGATTAATCCACCCAAAGGGATAAAATTTATAAGATGTAAGTGGGTCTTCAAAAGAAAAAGGGGCGCAGACGGGAAGGTAGAGACCTATAAAACTCGTCTGGTTGTCAAGGAATATCGTCAACATTATAGTATTGACTATGATGAGATGTTTTCTTCTGTGGCAATACTTAAGTCTATTTAGATCATGCTTGCGATAGTTGTACATCTGGATTATAAAATCTGGCACATGAATGTGAAAATAGCTTTCATAAATAGAGAGCTGGATGAAGAGGTGTATATGATACAACTTGAAGGTTTCACATCCATAAATGAGTCTAAGGTGTGCAAGCTTCAAAGGTCCATTTATGGACTAAAGCATGCATTTTGAAGTTGAAACATACATTTTGATAGAATGATCAAGATGTCTGGCTTCGTTAAGAATGAAGAAGAGCCCTGCATATATAAGTGGGCTAATGGTCTAATAGTTGTATTTCTTATTTTGTATGTGGATGACATTCTCTTAATCGAAAATAATATCCTTGCATTATAAGAAATAAAGATCTGACTATCGTCATAGTTCTCCATGAAGGATCTGGAAGAAGCTTCCTACATTCTAAAGATGAAGATCTATAGAGATAGATCTAAAAGATTGCTTGGGTTGTCCTAGTTCATGTATATTGACACTGTGCTAAAGAGGTTCAGCATGGAGAATTTCAAAAAAGGCTATCTACCGATAGGCCATAGAATTTCTCTCTCGAAGAGAGATTGTCCGACAATATCTCAAGAGAGAGCGTATGAGTAGAATTCTATATACTTCAGTAGTGGGTTCTATTATATACGCCATGACATGTACGTGACTAGATGTGGCATACTCACTAGGGATAGTAAGTAGATACTAATCTGATCTAGGAAAGAACCACTAGAAGGTTGTTAAAATCATTCAAAAGTATTTGAGAAATACTAAGGACTAGTGGCTTGTTTATGGTGAATTAGACTTGAAACTTATGGGATTTACAGGCCCCAATTTTTAGTTTGGTCATGATGACAGCTAGAGTATGTCGGGGTATGTGTTTATCCTTAATGGTGGTGCTATATTTAGGAAAAGTATCAAGCAGCACAGCATGGTCGATTCAATATGCGAGGTGCAGTATGTTATTACATCAGATGCTGCCAAAAAAGTGGTGTGGATGAAGAAGTTCATTACCGAGCTCGGAGTAGCATCCTTCCTAAATGGTCTAGTTCTGCTCTTCTACAACAGTTCTGGAGCCATAGCTCAGGTAAAGGAAATGAAGGCACACCAGCGGACGAAGCATATTCTACGCCATTTTCATCTTGTCTGAAAGATCGTGGATTGAGGTGACGTCAATCTTTAGAAGATTGATAGAAAGGAGAATCTGGCTGATCCATTAACTAAAGCCATTATGGTGAAGGAGTTCGATGACTTCAAGTCGAAGATGGATATAAGATATTGCATCGATTGGCTTTAGGCCAAGTGGCAGATTGTTAGGATTAGTATTCCAAAGCCAATCATCAGTCTGTTGATGATTAAGCTATTTTATATAATTATATATAAATTATTAATTAAATAAAAGTTATTCTAGCTTTTTCATCATAAATCTTTCATCTTCTAATAAACTCCTGTCTGTTATAATGAAGTCCTTAGGACTATTTTGAATCGACAAAGGAGGATTTGTCATTTAGTCCTTAAAATAGTTTGCGACTAAATGATACGTTGTTACCAAGGATGACATATTAGGATTAGTGGTGCTTCCAAGCCTTGGGAGGCCACTGGAGGAGTCAGGATGTTGGCTTTGGAAGACTATGACAGGTGTGGTCCTAGGGTGGAGGTTCAGTCCTCCATGATTATAAGGCCTTGATTTGTGGGTCTCATGGGGGCTACTCAGTGCATTCGGACTGGGTTAGCTCAGGGAGTTTTTTATGGATTAGAATTTTGGTCCATGTACAGGTATATATATGTATATTGTAAACCCTAGTAGAAGAGTAGTAATAAAGAGAGAACCATTTTCTCTCACATCTCTTCCTCTCTCTGGTTTCTTCACATGCCAAGGTGCCCTACGGGCGTGCCTCCAAGCATGAAGGAATGAGGCATGCCCCACTCTTTCTTTAACCTCAACATCAAGGGATCTTGCACATCAATTGGTATCAAAGCCATCTTGACGAGGAGGCGTGAAGGTGAGATCCAGTGTAGGAACAAGATTCAGTGGAAGAACACAAAAAAATAAAATATTTTGGAGGCCGATAGGTTCCCCTTTCTTCCTCTCGATTGGCGGTCGATGATTGGCCGTCAATCTCAGGCTTGGAGGCCAAGTCTCATGAATCGATTGTCGATCCTGGCATATGACTGCCATTTTTCGGTGATCATGCATGCGGAGGTGGTTTTCCACGGGTAGTTTGATGGCATGCATGTGCAGTAGGAGCTGATCATGGAGGCAAAAGCAGTAGGGGAGATCGACCGAATCTTCCCTTTGTGGTGAGATGATGCACGAGCAGAGGTCTGATCCGACGATGGTGACGTGCGTGCAGCGAAGAGCCGACCCAGGGAGCATGGATCTGACGATGGAGCTGATCCGATGATGGTCACACCTAGATCCAGTGGTGGCATGCGGATCTGACCAGTGAGATGACACACGGGCAGAGGTCAGAGCTGGTGGCATTGACTCGCATGCACAACAGAAACCAAGAAAGAATCCAGCACTTGGGATCCTAGATCTGAAGATGGTGGGCTGCGAACAGCGATAGTGATGAGCTGCGGTGGTGATCTAGCGGTGGTGGCGCTCGGATTTGGTGGTGGTGCTTGGATCCATGGTGGTGCATAGGGATAGATCAATCGACGGCATTCCATGGAGGCAGCGACGGCATGTCGGGGTGGTGATCCAATGGTGGCGGTGCTCAGATCCAAAGATCGTGCAGGTAGGAGATGGTCACCGAAGGTCATGGTAGCAGGCGATCAGGCGGTCCTATTCTGGTTTTGGATGGGGGAGGAGCCGAAGGAAGAAAAGCCTAGAAGGTTCTAGGAGAGAAAAAAAATCAAAGGGGATTTTTTGGGTTTATTGATATTTTTATTTTTTCTTGGTTCGTGCTATTCTCCTGGGTGCAGCTTCAGATGCTGGGCTACTGGTGAAATTTTATTTGAAGTGTTAGAAGAGAGATCACTCAAGAGCTCGGGGTCGAGGTGAAACTAAAGAAGCAGCTATTCAGTCTGATGGAAGGCTGTGAAAAGTAGTTGAAGTGTATCTAGTGGTGCAATCGGTTGGAGCCTTGAAGGTGATGATGATGGATGATCCATGGAGGTCTAGCAGGTTAGAGTTGGGTGGCTGTAGAGCGGTGCAAAGATGAGTCAAGGAGCGCTGGAGTGCTATAGTAGCACTATCCTAGAGGCACAGGGGTTGAAAAAGGCTCAGTGGTGCAGCAGTCGAGAAGGGTATCTCAGCAGAGAGTGTCAAGGACTTCTTAGGGAGATCGAGAGTAGATCTCAGGAAGAGCCAAAAGATCTCAGAGAGCATCAGGAGGTCTCAGGCAGTCAGGAGTATCTTGGATCAGATTTCTTCTACAAGAGCATCAGGTAGAGTCATGGTTCAGTGGAGGATAGTTTGTGTACAGCAAGAGAGAACACAGATACCTATGAGGAAGCGGTGTCAAGATGAGGTAGGAAGCACTGGAGTGCTGTAGTAGCGCTACCCTGGAGGCACAAGGTTGAGAGAGGCTCGATAGTGTAGCAGCCGAGGGAGGTATCTTAGTAGAGAGTGTCAGGAGGCATCTCAGGGAGATCAGGAGCAGGTCTCAAGGAGATCCAGGGAGTCACAGGAGCCTCGAGATGAGATAAGTGGGTCTGAGCCCAGGATAGGGTTTGAGCTGTAGTTCCTTCGGGCACAACTGAAGTGACGGTTGGTGCAGAGATAGAAGAGGAGAAGTGCTATGATGAAATTCCCTAGAATTCAATCGCTAGTTTGAGAAGTTGGATGAGCTCTTGGATTTTGAAGGTGCCCATGGGATGCGAAGGTATTCGAGATGGCTTCGATAGGATCCATAGAGTACGAAGGGCCCGAAAGAGCAGCGATGGTATACAAGGTGTAGCAGCAGGCCCAGTAGTGCAGCATTGGGTAGTTGGCCTTGTATGACTTGGTGATAGAGTCAAATTCTTCTACGACATCAGATGGACTTCAGATCAGGTGGAGCTCTGGAGTGGTGGCTTCATAGGTGGAGCTCTAGAGAGGTGGATTCATAGATGAAGCTCTGGAGCATTGGCTTCACAGATGGAGAGAAAATTTAGCATGAGTTTAGAGCGAAGGGGTGCAAGAGGATCGATATCCTAGCACCAGCATCGGTGATGCACAGTTCTAGATAGAGCAGCACGTGCAGGTGGATAGGTATAGTTCTGAGGAGATCATGTCAGATGGTACAATAGGTGCTAGTGCAGAAATGCTATAGGTTCTTTAGGAATGTCCAGAAAAGGTAATGTAGCTGCTAAGTAGAAGGGATCCTATAATTCAGGATGGTGCTAACTTCAGCTATGGAGATGATCATCCCAAAGATCTCCAAGGGTGCACGACAGCTGAAGAGGATTGGCAGAGGCACTAGAGTTTGCACAGTGAGTTGTCTGAGTGTGCTACGGAGCATAGGTCAGTATTGCAATCATGGGGTTGGAGTAGGAGGACATCAGTTCGAGGCCAAGAAGTGCAGTAGAGCATGAGTCTTGGGGCTGCAGAGCATAAGTTGATGTTGTAGCTAAGGAGGCAAGGTGGCTTCGACGAGATGGTGTCAGCTTTGGAGGCAGCAAGATGGTGCAGATGGTTCACGTACGGTTTGCCAAAGCTTGGGGCACCAAGGTGTAGATTGTTAGAATTAGTGATGCTCTTAAGCCTTGAGAGGCCACTGAAGGAGTCAGGGTGTTGGCTCCAGGAGACTAGGATAGGTGTGGTCTTAGGGCTAGGATCGATTTGGTCCTAGGGTGGAGGTTCAGCCCTCCATGATCATGAGGCCCTGGTTTGTGGGTCTCATGATGGCTACTCAATGCATTTGGACTAGGTTAGCCTAGGAAGTTTTTTACGGATTAGAATTTCAGTCCATGTACAGGTATATATATACATATATATTGTAAACTCTAGTAGAAGAGTAGTAAGAAAGAGAGAACCATTTTCTTCCACATCTCTTCCTCTCTCTAGTTTCTTCACATGCCAAGGTGCCCTAGGGGCATGCCTCCAAGCATGGAGGAAGGAGGCGCGCCCCAATCTTCCTTCAGCCTCAACAACGTTAAGGGATCCTGCACATCATGATAATGTTTATCAAGTATACATCATTGTGTGCCACATAGATTGGTTGTCCTCTTAACCAAGGAGTGTGGAGACACTGGTATGGCATGTAGATAAGATGTAGGGGTACATTTGCACTAAACGTGACTGACTCTAGAGCTTTTCTGCTGTCAAAAATTGCTCTAATGGAATATGAGCGTAAGTGTCCCTCTGACCTGAGATCATCATGGTGACTTTCAAGCAACTCACTATGCTATGGTGTTGGACTATCCGAATTTCTAATTCAGTAATGAAAGATTTCTGGGTACAATCAAGTACTTAAGGAGTCGGTGCATGAGTCAAGATGGGATTGACCACTCTTGGACATAGGAGCTATGTTCAATTGTATTTCAATTAACAAAACCTTAGCCAAGGTAGTCCTAGTGAGGGGTCAAAGGACTAATTGCTTTGAGATATGATTTGGATGTATCTTCTAGGATTGATAGTTTAACCCTGAGTCATCCTATGCATAGAGGTCAAAGGAATGAATTATGCGGTAACCATATTTACATAGGTTTTAAATATTGTGATTGCACTATTTAGCCTATCCGAATATTGGGTACCATTGCTAGATGGTCACTTTGATTAGTACAAAAAATTGATTCCTGTACTACCGGCTTAGGCTCGAATCTGCAAGGTCACACACACTAGAGGTTCCTACCCGATCTAATGGCTGATCAAAAGAAGTTTAATTAGTGATTTGATTACTAATTAAGTCAATTTGATTGAGTGATTATTTTTGGAACAAGATCAATTGAATTGGATTTATTTGGATTTGATCCAATTATATTATAAGATGCTCTAATCATCAAGGAGGTTTAATCTCTGATTTGATCGAGAGTTTGGCTTGATTAATTTCTAATTTGATTAGGATTTAACTGATCCTAACTAAGCCTAAATAAGTTGGATTTAATCTGATCTAATTGGGTCTAACCAATTTGGATTGGCTTGGTTCGATTGGAGGGCTAATAGTGAGATTAGTTTGACTAGTCTTCCCATGTGCCACATCACCCTTTGATTTGTGCCATCCTTTCTCCATGAGGAAAGGTTTCTCATTAATTGTTTCATGCAAGGCCAGACATGCATTCTCCCTTCTCATGTGCCTTATGGATTGGTTTGATCTGGTTACCAATTGAATTCAAATAGAATTTGAATTTTAATAAGTAATCACCTGATCTAAACCACTTCCTCACACCTTTTTTATTTTTGTGCATCTATAAAATATTTGATTTTATGGACGTGCGAAAAAAAGGAAAGATAGAAAGAAGAGAACGGAACATCGAAAGAAAAAGAGAGAAAAGAAAGTCTCTTCTGTGTGCGTTTGCGCAAAGGGTTTTTAAGTGAGTGCATATCCTAGAATCTATCTAGGGTTTGGGATTTAGATCTATCAGTTATGAGGGTCGTGACTTCATAGATCTAGATGGAGAACCTTCTCAGCTTCTCATCTACATTCATTAGGATCCAGAGCGTTTAAAGACCCGATGAAGAAGATCAAAAGAAGTTTGATCTAAATTAGCCATTGAAGGTTTCTGCAGAGCTAGCACTTGGGAGAAACTAATTAGGATCAGAGCCTCGTGTGGGTTACTCATGGAGGCTAGACGCGTGAGTGGCTGCATCGTGACATTCAAATCTATACCGAGGAGATCAGATTGAGGCGTTCTTCTACTCGCGAAAAGGTAACGTGTTTTGAACACATAGAGTAGTAAAATAGTTTTATTATTGATCTTGTTTTTATTTTCAGATATGCATGCATATATAATACGTTAGATCTTGTGTAAGATTTTCAGATTAGATCTATAGCTTTTCATTATTAATATGATTAATAATATTATCTGTTATGCATTTATTGAAAAAAGTTTTCAAAAGTAGAGCTAGAAACCCTGCATGCTCCCTTCAAGAATACTAACTTCTTTTTGTTCAAGTTTGGCTGCATCTGAAATAGTGCATTCTACTACAAAATCTACCAATATCTGGGCTTTGATTGATGGTCGAGATTGAAAATTGATGTCAAACTCTATAAGCTCAATTGCCCATTTTGCTATTCTTCCTGAGATGTCTGTTTGATGAAGAACTGCTTTGATTGATTGATCAATGAGGAGAGTTATAGTATGTCCCTAGAAATAACGTCGGATCCTTCATGCTGTAATAAGCAGAGCATAAGTTAGTTTTTCTAACTAAATGTACCTGATCTTGACATCTCTCAGGACTCGACTTATATAGTAGATCGACCACTGCACTTTCGCCTCTTCTTTGACTAAGACTGCTGTAAGGGCCGTTGGTGAGACTGCCAGGTATAGAAATAATCCTTCTCCAGGATCATGCTTGGCTAATAGAATAGGTGAGCCAAGGTAGCTCTAGAGTTCTTCAAATGCATGTTGACATTCAGTGGACTAGCAGAAGTTTTTTGGCTGTTTGAAAACTTAGAAGAAGGGCATACATCACTCGGCTGACTTCAAAACAAAGCGATTCAATGCTGCCACCTTTCCTATTAGATGTTGAACTTCTTTTATTAACTTCGAGATGGTCATCTCTTGAATGACTCGGATCTTTTTTGATTTTGCTTCGATTCCGCACCTCGACATCATGAACCCCAAGAACTCCTCGAGGTCACTCCAAAGGTATACTTGATCGGGTTTAACTTCATCTTATACTTCTAAAGGGCACTAAAGGTTTCTTCAAGGTCGGCAATATGATTTATTAAAGAACAGCTCTTAACAAGCATGTCGTTTATATAGACCTCCATGTTGCGGCTTAAAAATTTTGTTCATCAAGTGCTGGTAGATCGCACCTACAATTTTTAGCCCAAAAGGCATAACCCTATAATAATAGAGACCACGATTAGTAATAAAAGCAATTTTTTTCTCATCTTCTGGTGCCATCCAGATTTGGTTATAGCCAGAGAAGGCATTAATGAAAGTGAAGAGCTCATGGCCTGAAGTCGCATCTACCAATTGATCAATTCTGCATAGAGGTAGCTATTTTTTGATGAGGACTACATTGGAGATCCGATTTGGATAAGAGACTTCTTGGATGAATCTAGCCTTAAGGAGCTTGTCAAGTTCTTCCGCAATTGCTTTCTGTCTCTCTGGAGCATAGCTGTTCATTTTTTCTTTTACTAGCTGATATTTGGGATCAATAACCCAACGATGCTCCATAACTTCAGCATTGATTCTGGGCATGTCTACTGGGATCCAAGAAAAAACATCCACATTTCTTTGTAAGATAGTGATGAGCTGCTCTCTGACTTCTCCCTTCAAATTAGAGCCGATCTGGACAGTACGATCCTCCTTTCCATTGTTCAATGGGGTTGGGATGAGGTCTTCCATAGGTTTGCCCTGTTCTTCAGTAAAATCATCGCAGGCATCAAGTCCGCCCACTGGGCAAGGATCTGGCTAACCTTCCTCCTACAAAGCAATCGTATAGTAGTGTCTTGCTAGGGCCTGATCACCTCTTACTTCTTCGATCCCATAGTTTATTGGGAACTTCATTTTCAGGTAATAAGTTGATATAACCGCCCAAAGTATATTTAGACCAAGTTGGCCAAGAATAGCATTGT
Source organism: Cocos nucifera (assembly GCA_006176705.1). Classification (NCBI taxonomy): domain Eukaryota; kingdom Viridiplantae; phylum Streptophyta; class Magnoliopsida; order Arecales; family Arecaceae; genus Cocos; species Cocos nucifera. Next base: position 114,797 of record QRFJ01000168.1, read on the forward strand.
AAGCAGAAGGAGTTCTTACCACCAAAAAATTAATCTATCTTGGAATGTCTTGGATATCATCCTGCAACCATAGATAAAGTAATTACTCCTTCAACTTGCACAGCATCGCCAGTGAAGCCTACTAATGGATAGTTTATTGATCCCAATCGGCTATTAGGTATGGACATTTTGAAGAAAATATCATAAAACAAGATATTAGCAGAGCTTCCATTATCGATAAGAATGCGGCGTATATCATAGTCTATAATATTTAAAAAAACTACAACTGCATCATTATGCTGGAATTGAAACCCTTGCACATCTTCTTTAGTGAAAGTGATGGATTCTACAGTTTTCTACCTTTTAGTTGGCTCTATTGATCTACTAGCCTCTCGCTGCTGAAGTCCCCCAGAGGTAGTATTGATGATGCCCAATGGGGGTCGATCTTCTTGCTGCTCCTCCCTCCTTAGTGGCTCTGACTTTGGTAGCACCTTCGGCTAATCTTTTTTTGTTTCAGGTCAACGTCACAGTAATTGACCAAGCCAGTCGTGCCTAATGTGCTTCTCGATCTCATCTTGGAGCTGAATACATTATTTGGTATCATGACCATGGTCACGATGATAGAAGCAATATTTGTTAAGATTGTACTTGCCAGGATGAGTGTGCATCCTTTCCAGCTTTGATAGTTGCTCCTTAATTTTCATCAGTACTTGTATCTTTGGGACATTGAGGGGGCCATAATTGGGAAACCTTTTGAGGGGAGAGTTTTGCCATGCCCTTCAATCATGGCTTTTTTGTTGATGAGCTTGGGAGGGAGTCTGAGCTTGCCTGCGCTCAAGAGGAGATCTAGAGTGCGGTCGAGCTTTACTCGACTTTTCTTCAACTACAGGCTTGCTGGATTTGCCTACCTGTCACTCTCTCGTGGTCTCATCATCCTACATTGTGAAGGCCTGCTCAGCTCGGTTATAACCTTTAGCTCGTGCCAGCATATCAGCAAAGTTCCTAAGGTACTTCCTTTTTAGGGAGGATAGAAAGTCATTCTTCAGAAGACTGCCTTTTAGTGCGGCCATAGCGATAGATTGGTCTAGATTTTTGACCTCCAGGGCAGCAGCTTGAAGCAGCTGACGTAGGCTCGGATGGACTCCCCTTCCTTCTACTTGATGTTGATGAGAAAATTCGAGCCTCGCCTTGGACGTCGGTTGCTCATGAAATGAGCCACAAACTAATGGCTCATGTGGTTAAAGAAGATGATCGTACCTGACTTAAGTGCTAAGTACCAGTTTCTTGCTGCTTCCTTTAGAGTAGATGAAAAAGCTCGATATAGGATGGCGTCTGGTACGCCATGGAGTAACATCATAGTTTGAAAGGCCTCTAGATGGTCGATCAGATCAATGATCCCATCGTAGCTCTTGAATTGAGGGAGCTTGAAGTTCAGCAGGACCGACTCCTGCATGATTTGTTGGAAGAAAGGAGGGTCGGTATAAATATCATCACCATGGATGGAGGGAGCATGGCGGAGTTTCTTAATCCACCAATTCATTTTCTAAAACCTTTTATCTAGATCCTCTCGATCATGGATCTCGAGGGTCTTCTGGTAGAATGGAGGCAGGGATCCTCTAGGAGTGGAATCATGATCTGAATAAGGGCTCTCCACCCTCTACTTCCCCTTTTCAGGGGTCATCGGATGATTAGACCAGGTGGGTCATCCGAGTGTTGGATCCTAGTACTCTAGTGAGGTTCTCTCCAGCTGAACTGATGCCGAGTGCTGCTGCATGGCCTGCATTACTTTTGTGAGGCCCTTAACCTATTGGATCAGTAAGTTGAACTGCTCCACATCCACTACTGCTTCTAGCGAAGGAGCCTGGGGTACCGAAGATGGAGTTGGAGCAGGCAGATCTGGATGAGATCTAGTCTCGAAGGCAGTAGATTGCCTCGTTGATGCTTTTCTGGGCGTTATCCTTATAGAACTGGTCAGAGAAGAAGAAGAGGTGGAGGCAAAGAGGGAATTCCATCGAGCACTCCTTTAAGAATAAGGGATCAAATGTCCCTTCCTCTAACGCCAATTTTGTTAACGTAGAATTTAGTTGATGTTTGAACATGCTGGAGCTAAAGAAGATGAGGTCATTGCTAGTGACCTACAAGACAAGTCATGGTCGAAGTGGGGGCAGCTCCGGTAGAATCCTCTGATGATCAAGTTAGCCCTTCTAGCCAATAAAAATAAAGCACTCAAAGAATTAAAGCAAAGTTTAGAGCTTAGAAAGAAAACATATCTGGAGGATCTCTTATATAGGCAGAGCTCGTAACAAACTAATGATGACAGTCATAACTATTTAGTCATGGATCGTTCGAGATCACGTAGAGTTTGTTATGAAGAATAGTATCCATTATCGTGACGTGCCAATCTGTTAAAATTTCATAGTTGAAGTTTGGATGGAATAGCTATTGTTGATGAAGAGCTTCATATCATAATAGTTTTGGAGAAGTTCAGGCTTCTCTAAGGTTGCCTGCATGCTGATTGGTTTACATTGAGTCGGGAGCTAAATCTACATAGCTGATGAGGTCCTTCTAGGCAATAGTAAGAAATTCGGTTGAAAGGAGCTTGCTTGGTGACTGGATGGAGTTCGACTGGAGAAAGTCCTTCGGATGACTAGGAGCTTGGCTGGAAGGAACCTTTTAGATGGTCCGCAAATGGATAATTTGAAGATGAGGTCTTTTTGTCAACTTTGACTGGCACATTTGAGATTCTAGATTTGATATGGTTGAGATCTGTCAGTCTTAGTAAGGCATAAAAATTCATCTAGGGGGAAAGCTCTGCCAGTCAATGATTCTTGCCATAAGATTTAATCTATGATGGTGAGACCTGACTTGAAAGAGATCTAATTGGGATGGAGTTCGGACGACTTTAAAATTGACCAAACTGGGCTGCACAGGGATTGAATGCTTAGTCACTTGCTTAGATGACCACTTTCACTACTTAAGTTCATCCAAAAGGAGTTCGACTAGAGCCAGCTACTTATAATGGAGGAATTTGGCTGCCTTCACAACTTGTCACTAAATAGAGTCAGATCGATTGGGCTCTGCTACTCAAGCCTTACTATCAAGTGAGAAATGATCACTTTCACTATTTAAGCTTGTCTGGACAGGATTCGCAATGCTTCATGGGCTCTGCAGCTTACCCATGAAGTCTAGAAGATCAACTGACTGATTGAAGGTCAATCATCCTGGAATTACCTTAGGACCAGGTCAAACTTTGGCAGGAGCGGGTTTAACCCCAACAAAGCAAGTCTTGCATCTTATTTTTCTTGATTTTTGGGAGTTTTTTGAAGCCTTGTTTGATCCATATGTCTACCGAAGAATCTTGATCAACCTATTTCGAGAGTTCATCCCATCAGCCCTGATGGATCCATCCTATAAGGACATCGAACCTGTAGAAACATCCTGACCTCCATTCATTCCTAACACCATCCCTTGTAAACTTTGGCATGAAGACCTTTTTATAATTAGAATCTAGTTCAGGATCCCTTCTGAATATGAGCTTGAACTTTCTGATCCTAGTGACTGAGCCTGCTGCCCTCCTCTGGGCTTTATTTGCTTGTATGTTGAGGCCCTTCAAGCCGAACTTAGGTTACCAATTCCTCCTTTCGTAGAAGCCTTATTTAGGTTCCTAAATATCTTCCTTGCTTCCATGGTGCCAAATTTATTTAGGTTCATCAAAGGATATTTTTCCTTGTGCATCATGGTCAATGTTCAACCTACCATCTCCCTGTTCCACAACTTCTTTACTTTCAAGCATCATCCCACCGCTAAAGATTGATGGTATGTCTCTCTCCAGTTTAGTAAGAAGGGGCTGCATAAGGGCGCTCCTTCTTTCATTCACAACTGAAAGTAAAAATTTTTCTTTATTTCGTGCCCCTTCTTAGAGTTAGGACTTCCTTCTTAGGGGATATGAGGGACTCAGCCCGTCAAGCTCTTGGGTTAGATAAAGAAGATCGTGACTCAGCCGATAAACTGAAGAACTATTGAGCTTCTCTGATTTTTGGACTTCTGGATAATCAGACTTTGTTCAACCTCGGTCTTAGTCTCCTAGATCTAGCAGGTAGTGCCCCATAACTACTCAATCATACCTTGTTCTTTTCTCTGACTTTAACTATTTTTGTCGTAGAGATGACTCTAGAAGAACGAAATTGCTTGTCCAAAGAGATTAAGTCCCTCAAGAGGAAGGGTAGTTCTATCGAAAAACCATCAAAGAAGGCTCGCATTGAAGAACCAACCCCAATGAAGATGCTCGACCCTGCCCTAGAAATCATTGCAGCCGCGCCAAGCTCGACCCTGACCGATGAAGATGCTCCCCCTACACCTCCTAAGTAGGGAAAGTTATGGAGAAGAAGAATAAGAAGGAGAAAAATGTCATTACCAAGAAGGTCAGGAGGAAACTCGGGTTCTCTAGCGATGAGTGCTCCAGCCTAGGGTAGGACTCTTTGGATGATCAGGAGGTCATCCAATCTCTGATGGAGGGCAGCATCCTCCTACACATCATGGATAAGATGATTTGGATGGACAATGTGGAGAGGTTCGACGAGTCCTTCGCTGCTTACCTTGAGATAACCAATTATTTTGAACTTGATTAAATGTCGAATGTACCATTGAAGTGCTGACCTAGTCTTCGCTCTGCATTTGGGGCAATATTTGTTCACTCACTCAAAGGCAGCAGATCTCTATTAGGCTGAGGCTTCCAGAGTCCTCCAAGAGGCTCGAGTGGAGATCGAGAAAGTTTGGATTGAGATCGACTATTTAAAGGAGGCCTTGGAGGTTCAATCTATGGAAGTTAAGCACCTTCGGGAAGCGCCATGGAGGGAAGAAGAAGCAGCAGCAGGGTTGAAGCGGCTTTGACTCTTACGGAAGAGAAGAAGAGGAAGATTAAAGAGGAGGTCAGCAATGAGAAGGAGCGAGCTGTCAAGGCCTTTAAGTCCTCCAAGGCTATGGAGGATATCAAGATCACATTCAATCTGCAAAAGTTGAGCACCTTCGATAAGCACCACGGAAAGAAGAAGAAGCAACGACAAGGTTGAAGCGGCTTTGACTCTTGCAGAAGAGAAGAATAGGAAGATTAAAGAGGAGCTCGGTGATGAGAAGGAGCGGGCTATTGAGGCCTTCAAGTCCTCCAAGGCTATGGAGGATATCAAGATCGCCTTCACCAGGAAGGCCTTTCTGGAGGGATTCGAGATCTGCATGAGGAGGGTTGCAAAAAACTTTTCCAATGTAGACCACGACCTTCTAACGAATGAGCCTGACGAAGAAGTAGGTCCCTCCAATGTCGGTGCCGCCTCTCCTGCCACTGAACCCACCCCCAAAGTTCCTAAACCTGCAGGCGCGGCCCCCGAATTTGCTCTCAAATCTGAGTTCGCGGAGTGTGCACCAACCTCGACCGCCACCGCACCACCCAAGGTTGAAAACTTTGATAATTATACTTTTTTCTTTTTTCTTTTGATGTACACAAATCATTTTGAGCAATGAAAATATGTTTTTTCTCTTTATACTTATGCTGTAGTTTGTCTCATTCAGAATTCTTTTAGTGATCGAAGCCATGACCCATCATCTCTAGCCGAGGTTGAGCCACTACCTCAGGGTGTTTCTCTGAGGTCCATAGTTAGAAACTTAAAAAAAGAAGTTCATTATTTAAAGAAGAAGTTGGAAAAGATGGAAGATGAGCTTCAAAAATCGAGAAAAAGTTGTTTAGAGTTGACGATCGAGGTTACTCGCTTACGCCAATTGCACAAGAAGGATTCCATGGATTATATCAATAACAAGTGCCATTTAACTGAAGAACAAGAATGAGCGAAGAAGCTCAGCAACAAGAAAGCTTGGACATTAATTGCCAAGGCAAGCTCTCTAGAAATCGAGCTAAAGACCGCACAAGAGAAG
>QRFJ01000168.1:121697-177971 GCA_006176705.1 Cocos nucifera
TATTGGTGAAAAGGTCTATCTCATCATTTTTGGAAAGCTAATTAGAGCCATTTAAATATAACCAAAAATATTTAAGCATAAACAAATAAACAATAAATACATTATAGTGGGTGGGTAACTAATTCATAATTACCATTGTCCGCATGTTTTATAATATAGAGTCTAATGAGCTAGATTAGAGAGAAGATAATTTAATTTGTTTGAGAGTCCAATTTGAAAGGGATTTAATTTGATTGGGAAAGGAGGATATAGAGCGCATGGAGATGGTGAAGAAGTTATATAAAAAAATTAATATATATTTTTTTAAAAAATATTCTTAGTATAGAAAATAATAAAATTAAGAAGAGATATTTATTGATTTCAAATGGTTATTATATGTGTATATGTATACATATATAAAGTCATTTAGCTTGTACTTATATATGAAGAAGAAGAATAATAAAAGAGAAGAAAGATGGTGATAGCTTATCTGGAAAAGGGCAAAAGTGAATATAGATGTGGCCAAGAAATTTATTAGGATAATTAATATATTTTTTAAAGATAAATAAGTAATATAGCCTAAGGAGTTGGATTAGAGAGAAGATAGTTTAATTTGTTTGGGAGTCCAATTAGAAATGGGTCTAATTTGATTGAGAAAGGAGGATAGAGTGCTCATGGAGATGGGGGAGAAAGTTATGCAGAAAAGTTAATATATTTTTTTAAAAAATATTTTTGGTATAAAAAATGATAAAATTATGAAAGAATATTTATTGATTTGAAATGATTATTTCTATGTATGTGCACATAATTGCATGAAGTATTGAGTCTATGCTTGCACAAAGAAGAGGAAGGAGGAAGAAAGAAGAAAGATAGTGATAGTCTATTTTGAAAAGAGTAAAAGCAAATGGATGTGAGAAAGAAAGTTATTAGAATAATAAATATATTTTTTTAAGATAATGAGTTGGATTGGAGAAAAGATAATCTAATTTGTTTGGAAGTTCAATTAGAAAGAGGTCTTATTTGATTGAAAAATGAGGATAGAGAGCATATGGACATGGGAGAGGAGGTTATATAGAAAAATAAATATTTAAAAGGATATTTTTAGTATAAAAAATAATAAAATTTTATAAAATATATTTATTGATTTGAAATGGTTATTTATATGCACGTGCACGTACATGGATAAAGTCATTGAGCCTGTGCTTGTACAAGGGAGAAGAAGCGATAAAAAAGATGGTGATAATTTATTTTAAAAAGAAAAAATGCAAATGAATATGGACAAAGAAGTTTTTTGGATAATTAATATATTTTTAAAAATAAATAACTAGTCTAATGAGTTGGATTAGAGAGAAGATAATTTTTTTTATTTTGGCACAAGCAAGTGAACACTAATCTAATGTGAATACAAACCAAAAAAATCTATTTTGTTTGGAAGTCTAATTAGGAAGGGGTTTGATGTAATTGGAAAAGAAGGATAAAGAGCGCATGGAGAGTCGAAGGACAAGAAAATTATAATAAAAATTAAAATATTTTTTTAAAAAAAATTGGTATAGAAAATGATAGAATTAAGAAAGAATAGTTATTGGTTTCTAACAGTCATTTATGTATGTGTATATAAAGTTATGAAGAGTGTCCGAGTAGAGAGGAAGAAAGAAGAAAGAAAGAAATAGTTTGTTAAGAAAAAAAAATTGGATATAAATGTAGGTAAGAAAGTGACCGATATAATTAATATATTTTTTAAGATAAATATGATGGAAGGGTATTTTTGGTGTAAAAAGTAATAGGTGGAATTGATTACGATGTATGTTTAAAATAAATAATGATAATCAAATAAATTAAATTATTTATTATATTTTATTTTCTTTATTTTTTTGGTTGCAATTAATGGATCAATAACAAAAAAAGATAAACTAAAAATATAAAATATAAATAAGATTAAAAAGACAAAAAGTTAGACTAAATACAAAAAATAATAAAAAAAATAAAATAAGGAATGTAAAATAAGATATAAATAAAAATCTTATTTATCTTGTTTTAAAATTTTCATTGATTGTGTGTGTATTTAGTTTTATAGCTACTTATAAAAATAAATCAATAAGATTAATGGTAAAGACAACAATATTGATAGTGGAGACAACAATAATATTAGTAGTGGTAGTAATGGCAAAAATAGTGATGATGAAGATGGTAGTGGTAAAGCAATTTTTTTTTTTAAAAAAAAATAAAGCCAAAAAAATTTTATTTTTTGAAAATATTAAAAATAATTCTTAAAAAATAGAAAAGCAATAGCACCAATTCTATTTTTTACCTTGATTTCTATATTTTTTTATTTTAAAAAATAATAAAAAAAGGCGATGCCAAACATGCTATCCGGAAGTGCCATGCGAAACAAATGTGTTGGCAAGAGTTTCTAAAATAAAATCTAAAATATATCAAATAAGTTATTAAGCACTAAACTAACAGGAAAAATAACTAGTGGAGCGCTAAAGAAAGAAGTAGAAAAAGCAACTAAGTGCAAAAAATTTTTATTAATCTCTCCTGACTTCTCCCTTCAAATTAGAGCCGATCTGGACAGTACGATCCTCCTTTCCATTGTTCAATGGGGTTGGGATGAGGTCTTCCATAGGTTTGCCCTGTTCTTCAGTAAAATCATCGCAGGCATCAAGTCCGCCCACTGGGCAAGGATCTGGCTAACCTTCCTCCTACAAAGCAATCGTATAGTAGTGTCTTGCTAGGGCCTGATCACCTCTTACTTCTTCGATCCCATAGTTTATTGGGAACTTCATTTTCAGGTAATAAGTTGATATAACCGCCCAAAGTATATTTAGACCAAGTTGGCCAAGAATAGCATTGTAAGCAGAAGGAGTTCTTACCACCAAAAAATTAATCTATCTTGGAATGTCTTGGATATCATCCTGCAACCATAGATAAAGTAATTACTCCTTCAACTTGCACAGCATCGCCAGTGAAGCCTACTAATGGATAGTTTATTGATCCCAATCGGCTATTAGGTATGGACATTTTGAAGAAAATATCATAAAACAAGATATTAGCAGAGCTTCCATTATCGATAAGAATGCGGCGTATATCATAGTCTATAATATTTAAAAAAACTACAACTGCATCATTATGCTGGAATTGAAACCCTTGCACATCTTCTTTAGTGAAAGTGATGGATTCTACAGTTTTCTACCTTTTAGTTGGCTCTATTGATCTACTAGCCTCTCGCTGCTGAAGTCCCCCAGAGGTAGTATTGATGATGCCCAATGGGGGTCGATCTTCTTGCTGCTCCTCCCTCCTTAGTGGCTCTGACTTTGGTAGCACCTTCGGCTAATCTTTTTTTGTTTCAGGTCAACGTCACAGTAATTGACCAAGCCAGTCGTGCCTAATGTGCTTCTCGATCTCATCTTGGAGCTGAATACATTATTTGGTATCATGACCATGGTCACGATGATAGAAGCAATATTTGTTAAGATTGTACTTGCCAGGATGAGTGTGCATCCTTTCCAGCTTTGATAGTTGCTCCTTAATTTTCATCAGTACTTGTATCTTTGGGACATTGAGGGGGCCATAATTGGGAAACCTTTTGAGGGGAGAGTTTTGCCATGCCCTTCAATCATGGCTTTTTTGTTGATGAGCTTGGGAGGGAGTCTGAGCTTGCCTGCGCTCAAGAGGAGATCTAGAGTGCGGTCGAGCTTTACTCGACTTTTCTTCAACTACAGGCTTGCTGGATTTGCCTACCTGTCACTCTCTCGTGGTCTCATCATCCTACATTGTGAAGGCCTGCTCAGCTCGGTTATAACCTTTAGCTCGTGCCAGCATATCAGCAAAGTTCCTAAGGTACTTCCTTTTTAGGGAGGATAGAAAGTCATTCTTCAGAAGACTGCCTTTTAGTGCGGCCATAGCGATAGATTGGTCTAGATTTTTGACCTCCAGGGCAGCAGCTTGAAGCAGCTGACGTAGGCTCGGATGGACTCCCCTTCCTTCTACTTGATGTTGATGAGAAAATTCGAGCCTCGCCTTGGACGTCGGTTGCTCATGAAATGAGCCACAAACTAATGGCTCATGTGGTTAAAGAAGATGATCGTACCTGACTTAAGTGCTAAGTACCAGTTTCTTGCTGCTTCCTTTAGAGTAGATGAAAAAGCTCGATATAGGATGGCGTCTGGTACGCCATGGAGTAACATCATAGTTTGAAAGGCCTCTAGATGGTCGATCAGATCAATGATCCCATCGTAGCTCTTGAATTGAGGGAGCTTGAAGTTCAGCAGGACCGACTCCTGCATGATTTGTTGGAAGAAAGGAGGGTCGGTATAAATATCATCACCATGGATGGAGGGAGCATGGCGGAGTTTCTTAATCCACCAATTCATTTTCTAAAACCTTTTATCTAGATCCTCTCGATCATGGATCTCGAGGGTCTTCTGGTAGAATGGAGGCAGGGATCCTCTAGGAGTGGAATCATGATCTGAATAAGGGCTCTCCACCCTCTACTTCCCCTTTTCAGGGGTCATCGGATGATTAGACCAGGTGGGTCATCCGAGTGTTGGATCCTAGTACTCTAGTGAGGTTCTCTCCAGCTGAACTGATGCCGAGTGCTGCTGCATGGCCTGCATTACTTTTGTGAGGCCCTTAACCTATTGGATCAGTAAGTTGAACTGCTCCACATCCACTACTGCTTCTAGCGAAGGAGCCTGGGGTACCGAAGATGGAGTTGGAGCAGGCAGATCTGGATGAGATCTAGTCTCGAAGGCAGTAGATTGCCTCGTTGATGCTTTTCTGGGCGTTATCCTTATAGAACTGGTCAGAGAAGAAGAAGAGGTGGAGGCAAAGAGGGAATTCCATCGAGCACTCCTTTAAGAATAAGGGATCAAATGTCCCTTCCTCTAACGCCAATTTTGTTAACGTAGAATTTAGTTGATGTTTGAACATGCTGGAGCTAAAGAAGATGAGGTCATTGCTAGTGACCTACAAGACAAGTCATGGTCGAAGTGGGGGCAGCTCCGGTAGAATCCTCTGATGATCAAGTTAGCCCTTCTAGCCAATAAAAATAAAGCACTCAAAGAATTAAAGCAAAGTTTAGAGCTTAGAAAGAAAACATATCTGGAGGATCTCTTATATAGGCAGAGCTCGTAACAAACTAATGATGACAGTCATAACTATTTAGTCATGGATCGTTCGAGATCACGTAGAGTTTGTTATGAAGAATAGTATCCATTATCGTGACGTGCCAATCTGTTAAAATTTCATAGTTGAAGTTTGGATGGAATAGCTATTGTTGATGAAGAGCTTCATATCATAATAGTTTTGGAGAAGTTCAGGCTTCTCTAAGGTTGCCTGCATGCTGATTGGTTTACATTGAGTCGGGAGCTAAATCTACATAGCTGATGAGGTCCTTCTAGGCAATAGTAAGAAATTCGGTTGAAAGGAGCTTGCTTGGTGACTGGATGGAGTTCGACTGGAGAAAGTCCTTCGGATGACTAGGAGCTTGGCTGGAAGGAACCTTTTAGATGGTCCGCAAATGGATAATTTGAAGATGAGGTCTTTTTGTCAACTTTGACTGGCACATTTGAGATTCTAGATTTGATATGGTTGAGATCTGTCAGTCTTAGTAAGGCATAAAAATTCATCTAGGGGGAAAGCTCTGCCAGTCAATGATTCTTGCCATAAGATTTAATCTATGATGGTGAGACCTGACTTGAAAGAGATCTAATTGGGATGGAGTTCGGACGACTTTAAAATTGACCAAACTGGGCTGCACAGGGATTGAATGCTTAGTCACTTGCTTAGATGACCACTTTCACTACTTAAGTTCATCCAAAAGGAGTTCGACTAGAGCCAGCTACTTATAATGGAGGAATTTGGCTGCCTTCACAACTTGTCACTAAATAGAGTCAGATCGATTGGGCTCTGCTACTCAAGCCTTACTATCAAGTGAGAAATGATCACTTTCACTATTTAAGCTTGTCTGGACAGGATTCGCAATGCTTCATGGGCTCTGCAGCTTACCCATGAAGTCTAGAAGATCAACTGACTGATTGAAGGTCAATCATCCTGGAATTACCTTAGGACCAGGTCAAACTTTGGCAGGAGCGGGTTTAACCCCAACAAAGCAAGTCTTGCATCTTATTTTTCTTGATTTTTGGGAGTTTTTTGAAGCCTTGTTTGATCCATATGTCTACCGAAGAATCTTGATCAACCTATTTCGAGAGTTCATCCCATCAGCCCTGATGGATCCATCCTATAAGGACATCGAACCTGTAGAAACATCCTGACCTCCATTCATTCCTAACACCATCCCTTGTAAACTTTGGCATGAAGACCTTTTTATAATTAGAATCTAGTTCAGGATCCCTTCTGAATATGAGCTTGAACTTTCTGATCCTAGTGACTGAGCCTGCTGCCCTCCTCTGGGCTTTATTTGCTTGTATGTTGAGGCCCTTCAAGCCGAACTTAGGTTACCAATTCCTCCTTTCGTAGAAGCCTTATTTAGGTTCCTAAATATCTTCCTTGCTTCCATGGTGCCAAATTTATTTAGGTTCATCAAAGGATATTTTTCCTTGTGCATCATGGTCAATGTTCAACCTACCATCTCCCTGTTCCACAACTTCTTTACTTTCAAGCATCATCCCACCGCTAAAGATTGATGGTATGTCTCTCTCCAGTTTAGTAAGAAGGGGCTGCATAAGGGCGCTCCTTCTTTCATTCACAACTGAAAGTAAAAATTTTTCTTTATTTCGTGCCCCTTCTTAGAGTTAGGACTTCCTTCTTAGGGGATATGAGGGACTCAGCCCGTCAAGCTCTTGGGTTAGATAAAGAAGATCGTGACTCAGCCGATAAACTGAAGAACTATTGAGCTTCTCTGATTTTTGGACTTCTGGATAATCAGACTTTGTTCAACCTCGGTCTTAGTCTCCTAGATCTAGCAGGTAGTGCCCCATAACTACTCAATCATACCTTGTTCTTTTCTCTGACTTTAACTATTTTTGTCGTAGAGATGACTCTAGAAGAACGAAATTGCTTGTCCAAAGAGATTAAGTCCCTCAAGAGGAAGGGTAGTTCTATCGAAAAACCATCAAAGAAGGCTCGCATTGAAGAACCAACCCCAATGAAGATGCTCGACCCTGCCCTAGAAATCATTGCAGCCGCGCCAAGCTCGACCCTGACCGATGAAGATGCTCCCCCTACACCTCCTAAGTAGGGAAAGTTATGGAGAAGAAGAATAAGAAGGAGAAAAATGTCATTACCAAGAAGGTCAGGAGGAAACTCGGGTTCTCTAGCGATGAGTGCTCCAGCCTAGGGTAGGACTCTTTGGATGATCAGGAGGTCATCCAATCTCTGATGGAGGGCAGCATCCTCCTACACATCATGGATAAGATGATTTGGATGGACAATGTGGAGAGGTTCGACGAGTCCTTCGCTGCTTACCTTGAGATAACCAATTATTTTGAACTTGATTAAATGTCGAATGTACCATTGAAGTGCTGACCTAGTCTTCGCTCTGCATTTGGGGCAATATTTGTTCACTCACTCAAAGGCAGCAGATCTCTATTAGGCTGAGGCTTCCAGAGTCCTCCAAGAGGCTCGAGTGGAGATCGAGAAAGTTTGGATTGAGATCGACTATTTAAAGGAGGCCTTGGAGGTTCAATCTATGGAAGTTAAGCACCTTCGGGAAGCGCCATGGAGGGAAGAAGAAGCAGCAGCAGGGTTGAAGCGGCTTTGACTCTTACGGAAGAGAAGAAGAGGAAGATTAAAGAGGAGGTCAGCAATGAGAAGGAGCGAGCTGTCAAGGCCTTTAAGTCCTCCAAGGCTATGGAGGATATCAAGATCACATTCAATCTGCAAAAGTTGAGCACCTTCGATAAGCACCACGGAAAGAAGAAGAAGCAACGACAAGGTTGAAGCGGCTTTGACTCTTGCAGAAGAGAAGAATAGGAAGATTAAAGAGGAGCTCGGTGATGAGAAGGAGCGGGCTATTGAGGCCTTCAAGTCCTCCAAGGCTATGGAGGATATCAAGATCGCCTTCACCAGGAAGGCCTTTCTGGAGGGATTCGAGATCTGCATGAGGAGGGTTGCAAAAAACTTTTCCAATGTAGACCACGACCTTCTAACGAATGAGCCTGACGAAGAAGTAGGTCCCTCCAATGTCGGTGCCGCCTCTCCTGCCACTGAACCCACCCCCAAAGTTCCTAAACCTGCAGGCGCGGCCCCCGAATTTGCTCTCAAATCTGAGTTCGCGGAGTGTGCACCAACCTCGACCGCCACCGCACCACCCAAGGTTGAAAACTTTGATAATTATACTTTTTTCTTTTTTCTTTTGATGTACACAAATCATTTTGAGCAATGAAAATATGTTTTTTCTCTTTATACTTATGCTGTAGTTTGTCTCATTCAGAATTCTTTTAGTGATCGAAGCCATGACCCATCATCTCTAGCCGAGGTTGAGCCACTACCTCAGGGTGTTTCTCTGAGGTCCATAGTTAGAAACTTAAAAAAAGAAGTTCATTATTTAAAGAAGAAGTTGGAAAAGATGGAAGATGAGCTTCAAAAATCGAGAAAAAGTTGTTTAGAGTTGACGATCGAGGTTACTCGCTTACGCCAATTGCACAAGAAGGATTCCATGGATTATATCAATAACAAGTGCCATTTAACTGAAGAACAAGAATGAGCGAAGAAGCTCAGCAACAAGAAAGCTTGGACATTAATTGCCAAGGCAAGCTCTCTAGAAATCGAGCTAAAGACCGCACAAGAGAAGATTCGAATACTCGAAGGGAGTTCGGCATGGTCCATCAATCGAACATAATACGACTGGGATTGGTCGAAAAGGTTCTCCAAATTACAGGGCTAGTTATAAGCAGCCGAAGACTCATATAATGATTATAGGCGAGGTTGGTGTGGTCAAGTTGCCGACCTTCAACATAAACTCCAAAAGATTGATGGTGAGATTGCCCGACTTTGGCAGTAATTGTTGGATAGAGCTTAAGTTGGCTCGAGTAGAGATTCACGGGAGATTCTCTCTTTGAGAGGCACTTTAGAGAGCCTGTCGATCATGCATGAAAAAGACAAAATAGAGCTACGTGAATTGAAGATTCAAATGGCATACCAAAAGGACATTGTGAAGGATGTCGAAGCTGAATCTGCAGTTCTAAAGAAGAGGCTAAGGGAGACGAACGAGGAGTTACGTGGGTAGGAGAGGATGCTGAGGAAGAGTTTGGCAGCTCAATAGAGACTTGAGGAGAAGGTTGAAGGTCTAAAACTCTCTCTTCCGAATAGAACTGGTCTCCCTTTCCTTTTCTTTTTTTTTGGTAACCAGTCTTATGAACCTTTATCTTGTAATGAACTTTGGCCTTAATGAAATGATGTTTTCCTTAGTTGTCTTCTTGTTTTATGTGGATTTGATGCTTATTGATTTTTCTATTTTCTTCACTTCATCTTTTGGCAAAATGGCTGTTGACAAAATATCTTCCTCTTGTCTTAGATAATCAGAGATCTTCATCCATGTCAGGATGAGGTTCTCTTCCTATTTCTGATATGGTTGGTCTTTACCTTTATTTTGATGAGGTCCTCCTCCTATCTCTATCAAGATCATTAGGACACAAAAAGGTCGTTGTAAGGGCCTCTCCCCTCCTCCTATCTTAAATAACTAAAGGTCTTCATTCATGTTAGGACGAGATTCTCCACCTATTTCTGACACAATTAATATTTACCTTTGTTAGGGCAAGGTCTTCCTCCTATCCCTAATAGGATCATTGGGGTATAAAAGGGCCATTGTAAGGGCCTCTCTCCTTCTCCTATCTTAAATAATTGAAGGTCCTCACCCATATCAGGACAAGGATCTCCTCCTACTCCTGACATGGTTAACTTTTACCTTTGTTAGGATGAGATCTTTCTCTTGTCCCTAACAAGGTCATTGGGACACAAAAGAGCCATTGTAAGGGCCTCTCCCATCCTCCTATCTTCAATAATCAAAGATCTTCACTCATGTCAGGATGAGGTTCTTCTCCTATTCTTGACATGGTTGACTTACCTTTATTAGGGTGAGGTCTTCCTCTTATCCATAATAAGATCATTGAGGCACAAAAGAGCCATTGTAAGGGCCTATCCCCTCCTCCTATCTTAAATAACCAGAGGTCTCCATCCATATCAGGATGAGGTTCTCTTCCTATTTCTGACATGGTTGACTTCGTCTAGTGACAAAGTTTTGGAGGTTATTTTCTGTCATCACAGCCTTACACCAAGGATATAAATGTTAAAGTAAAGAAATTTCATTGAGATGGAATCATTGATAATACATTTGTAGATTCTCTAAGTTTCGGAGTCATGGGAGATCAGCTCCTCTAAGCTTTTTCAAATAGTAAGTTTCGGCCAAATGGTCTACTTGATTTCATAAGGACCTTCCCAATTTGGGGTGAGCTTTTTTTGGTTCTGAGATTATAAGACAGCCGCCCGTTGAAGCACTAAGTCTCCCACTTTGAGCGCTTTGCTTCTAACTCTAGAATTACAGTAGCGAGCTATTTTTTACTTGTAGGCTGCCATTCGAACTTGAGCTTCTTCTCATTTTTCTTCTAGCAAGTTGAGGTTGGCTCTAAGATCCTTTGAGTTTCTCTATTCTTTAAATGCCACGATCTGTGCTGACGGAAGTTTAAGCTCAATTGGGATGACTGCTTTAGTCCCAAAGGCTAAGGCAAATAAAGTCTCCTGAGTTGGCAATCTTTGAGTAGTTTGGTATGCCCAAAGTACATGATAGAGTTCATCTACCCAAGTTCTCTTTGCTCTTTCAAGCCTTGCCTTTTTGCCTTGCAATAAAGTTCTGTTGGTCACCTCAGCCTCTCCATTTGATTATGGATGAGCCACAGATATGAAATTATGGGAGATGTTCAGGTCCTCGCAAAACTCAGTAAATCTTGTCCCCACAAATTGATGCCCATTATCGGTTATAAGAGTCTGAGGTAGGTTGAATCTATAGATTATTAACTTTCATCTGAAGTCCTATACTTTAATTTCAATGATTTTGGCCAGAAGTTCGACTTCGATACATTTGGTAAAATAATCAATTACCACTAAGAGAAACTTTCACTTTCTAGATACCATAGGAAAGGGCCCGAGTATGTCCATTCTCCACTATGCAAATGGCCATGGAGCGCTTAGAGGAGTAAGCTTATAGACCGATTATCTTTGAATACTTACATTTATTTAGCACCGATCATATTTTCTGACCTACTCCATAAAGTCTTAGTACATTATTAGCCAATAGTAGTCCTACTGAAGCAATTTGTGAGATAGAGATCTGGCTCCTAAGTGACTCCTGCATATTCCTTCATGCACCTTCCATAATGCAAAATAAGCTTCAGAAGGTTAGAGACATTTTAAGAGTGACAAGGAATACGACCTTTTATATAATTTGTTCTCATATAGAACATATCGGACATCTTAATTTCTCAATTTTTGATCTTCTTTTGCATCTCAGAAAAAAATGCCGTCTTTGAGATAAACGATAAATGGATCAATCCAATTAGGCTCATGGTTAACTTGCATTACAGCCTGGGGTTCCTCCAAACTTGGGCATTTCAAAACTTCAAAGAAAATTTCTCATGGTAATTCGTTTGGAGCTAGTGTGGCTAATTTGGAGAGAAGGTCGGTCCTAGCATTTTCTACTCTCGAAATTTACTTGATATAAAACCACTAAGGGCAGGAGTAAGATTCTTCATTTCTTCAAGATATTTTATCATGCTTTCCTTCCGAGCTTCAAAATTACCACTGACTTGTACCACCATCAATTGAGAGTCACTATAAGCTTGGAGTCATCTTGCTTCTAGCTCCATGGCTATCTTCAATCCCACGATCAGTGCTTCATATTCAGCGCCATTTTTTATTGCAGGAAACTCAAAATGTAGTGCATATTCAACAATGACTCTCTTTGGGTTAACCAAAATCAAACTTGCACCTGTACTAGAAGTGTTGGATGAGCCCAGAAGCCTTCAGGAAGGTCTACCCTTTCTTCAGGAGAGTTTGGCTGCAGCCATGGAATACTAACTTTTTTTTGTTCAAGTTTGGCTGCATCCGAAATAGTGCATTCTACTACAAAATCTATCAATATCTGGACTTTGATTGGTGGCTGAGGTTGGAAATTAATGTCAAACTCTATAAGCTTGATTACCCATTTTGTTATTCTTCCAGAGGTATCTATTTGGTGAAGAACTTTCTTGATTGATTGATCAGTAAGGAGAGTTATAGTATGTCCCTAAAAATAAGGTTGGAGCCTTCGAGCTGCAATCAACAGAGCATAAGTTAATTTTTCTAACTTAGTGTACCTGGTCTCAGCATCTCTCAAGACTCAGCTTATATAGTAGATCGGCCACTGTACTTTCACCTCTTCTTTGACTAAGACTGCTGCAAGGGTCGTTGGTGAGATTGCCAGGTATAGAAACAATCCTTCTTTAGACTCAGGCTTGGCCAATAGAGGAGGTGAGCTGAGGTAGCTCTTGAGTTCTTCAAATGCTTGTTGATATTCAGCGGTCCAGCAAAAGTTTTTTGGCTATTTGAGAACTTGGAAGAAGGGCATACATCGCTCCGCTGACTTCAAAATAAAATGATTCAATGCCGCCACCTTTCCTATTAGACGTTCAACTTCTTTTATTGACTTCAGGATGGTCATCTCTTGAATGGCTCAGATCTTCTCCGTATTTGCTTCGATTCCATGCCTCAACACCATGAACCCTAGGAACCTGCCCGAGGTCACTCCGAAGGCACACTTGGTCGGGTTTAACTTCATCTTGTACTTTCAAAGGATACTGAAGGTTTCTTTAAGATCGGCAATATGATTTACTGAAGAACAACTCTTAACAAGCATGTCATTTACATAGACCTCCATGTTGCAGTCGATCTGCTCCTTAAAAATTTTGTTCACCAGGCATTGGTAGGTTGTACATGCATTTTTGAGTCCAAAGGATATAATCCTATAACAATAAAGACCATGATCAATGATAAAAGCAATTTTCTTTTCATCTTCTGGTGCCATCCAGATTTGATTGTAGTCGGAGAAGTCGCATCCACCAGTTGATAATTTTGGGCAGGGAGTTTATTCAACTTCTTGAAGTCTATGCACATTCTCCATTTGTCGTTTGCTTTTTTGACAAGGACTATATTGGAGACCCAATTTGGATAAGAGACTTCTCAAATGAGTCTGATCTTAAGGAGCTTGTCAACTTCTTCCACAATTGCTTTCTGTCTCTCTGGGGCATAGCTATGCATTTTTCTTTCACTAGCCAATATTTGGGATCAACAATCAGACGATGCTCCATAACTTCAGCATTGATTCTGGGCATGTCTACTGGGACCCAAGCAAAACATCCACACTTCTTTACAAGAAGGTGATGAGCTGCTCTCTATCTTCTCCCTTCAAATTGGAGCCGATCTAAATAGTATGATCCTCCTTTCCATCGTTTAATGGGATTAGGATGAGTTCTTCCATAGGTTCACCCCATTCTTCAATAAGATCATTGCAGGCATCGAGTCCGTCCATTAGGCAAGGATCTGGCTGACCTTCTCTCTGCAAAGCAATCGTATAGCAGTATCTAGCTAGGGCCTAATCTCCTCTTACTTCTCCAATCACATAGTTTATTAGGAACTTTATTTTTAGATAATCAGTTGATACAACCGCTCGAAGTGCATTTAGACTAGGTCGGCCAAGAATAGCATTATAAGAGAAAGGAGTTCTTACCATCAGAAAATCAACCTATGCCTTGCACTATCTTGGGTATCATCCTGCAACCATAGGTAAAGTAATTACTTCTTCAACTGGCATAGCATCACCAGTGAAGCCTACCAATGGGTAGTTCCTTGGTCCCAATCGGCTATTAGATATAGATATTTTGAAGAAAGCATCATAAAATAAGATATTGGCAGAGCTTCTATTATCGATAAGAATATGACATACATCATAATCTACAATATTTAAAGAAATTACAACTGCATCGTTATTGGAGAATTGAACCTTTTGCCCAGCAAGACAACCCAAGAGGGGGGGTGAATTGGATTTTTCAAAATTTAAACAAGTAATATGGTATTTCAAAAACTAGTAATGTATTGAAGTGTGTTGTGGTTCTATGCTACCAAGTATGCAAAAGTGCAAAAATATAATAGAAGTGATAAGACAAGACAATTACAAATATAAAAAAATTTATAGTGATTTGGTGTCCCTCGCACCTACATCCACTCCCCAAGATCCACTTGAAAATTTTACTATAATCTCTCCAAGATTACAGTCGGATAGTTTTGCAAGGCTCACTATCCAAAACTTAGTTGCTTTTACACCAACTCACCAACCACAACCAAATTCTAAGCCAATCCTTAGCTTACAATCCAATTTTCAGGCTTGGATAAGCCTTCCCCTTAGCTTCAAAATCCTATTGAAGCTAAGTTACAATGAGGGTAAGGATTACACAACAAAAATAAAAACAAAGCTCTTTTAATGAGCAAGTAAATCGATGAAACTTGTGGAATTTTCTTTGAAGGAAGCTTTTGACCTGATTGAGCTTGTCTTCTTGCTGAAAAAAATCTCTTGATTTGATTT
The DNA here is from genome assembly GCA_006176705.1 of Cocos nucifera. Classification (NCBI taxonomy): domain Eukaryota; kingdom Viridiplantae; phylum Streptophyta; class Magnoliopsida; order Arecales; family Arecaceae; genus Cocos; species Cocos nucifera. The sequence goes on from QRFJ01000168.1 coordinate 136,249, forward strand.
TTCTTGGAGTTGGGAGTTAAATGCTCCTTATTTAAGATTTTTTAGACTCTTTTACTTCAATCTTGATTCTTCTCAATAATTAAATAGTCATGTCACTTCCTCTAGGTGTTTTATAGCTTTTTTCCCATATTTGGTAGGCTGGAGAAGGTTTTTGACCATTATAAGAGTTAAAATAGCTATTCGAAATAATTCTGCATAGTTCTGAACATTCTGTAGAAACTAGCCATTAGAGCTCGAGTCGACTCGTCCCTCTACTCAAGTCCATTCTATACTTTATCCTAAAAATTAAGTTCTCTATACTTTTCTAAGACATCGACTCAAGGATCTCGAGCTGAAGCTTGAGTCGACTCGTTACTCTGCTTGAGGCCTTGCCACATTGTGTTCCAAAAATCCATTCTCTATATTTTCCTATGACCTCAACTCGAGGAACTCAAGTCAACTCAATCATCTGCTCAAGACCATGACAACTGAAACTCTCGCATGCCAGTCTTTTTTTCATGCTATTTCAGCTTGAGCTAAATAAGGGGTCGACTCAAGGCCTGTTTATGCTGAAAATTTCTACTTGACCAATTGATTTTTTCTTCAATTTTGGTTTTGAGATGTCTCTCTTAGCCCTTGTTTTAAGTGTGATTTGTGCCTCGAATCCCTTCAATGTTTTCTCAATGATCCTTAAATGCACTCTATAGATATTTTTTATTAGATACTCTATAATTCATCCTGAAATATGATCTCAACCAATTTATTAGTCCAAACAATATACTCAAATGTTTTGTTCATCATCAAAATCAATCTTTGGGGTTAACAATCTCCCCCTTTTTGACGATGACAAAATCTTGAGTATATGAGCGAGAGGTATATATGACATGAATGCATTTGGGGACATCTTTAATATGCTAAAAATTTAACCCTTTATATAGTTTCATATTTAGCTCCCCCTCAATTTATGCTCACATTTTTAATATATCTTATCAATTCAAAACTAAAATTTTTGCTTGTACTTATTTGAATGGTGAATCGTTAGCATATATCCATATGTGTGCCAAGCATCAATATTAAACAATCAATGTTTTACATGAGTCAAAGTATACATTTGATACATAGAGTATGTATCATGGCACAGACTCCAAACTCATAATGCACATCATATATGCTAAAAGTTTTAACATATTCAAACTAGATGAATCATAAGGTAATTTGAATATAAGTTCATACGCATATTAAGTAGGTGAATCACAAGGTAATTTGATTTAGCCAAGATGCACATTATGTATCAAGATAAGTAAATATATGCTCATATACAATTTAAGCCATATTCAAGATAAGTAAATATATGCTCATATACATATTACTCCTTTTTGTCATCAATTGAAAAGGTAAAATAAAGATAAAGATTCCACGAGATCAACTCAAAAGATTGAAACAATGTAAGGGTAAATAATCATGTGTTTTATTGCATTTACAAAATGAGTGTGTTCTATCTCAACACACCAAGATATAATGAAACACCAAGTTCAAAACAAGACTAAGTTAAGCCATTTCATATATAAGTACCAGAGAAGCATCTAACATAGTATCAAATACAAACATATATTCCTAATACATACATCTAAGAACATCAAATGACTAGACATCAGCATTCTATGAAGTTACTCATCATCTGAAGGGATCTCTAATGTCTGGAAAGATGAAGCTCTGGATGTCGATGGCCTAGCTCTTCTACTCCTGGTCCTAGCTGATGGCCCGGCCATCTACGAGAGAGTAGGCCCCAAATGAGCATAGACTCGAAGTGGTGGTCTACTCATACTAGTGGACACCTGAGTCTAAATTGGGGACATGAGTGGAGGAGGTGGAGGTTGAGGCATGGCTACCCTGGCAGCTGCATCCACTACTGATGCTGCTGGTATTGCACCTGGAGCAAGTCTCTCTATCTTTTCAATCAAATTGCCCATAGCTCCAAGTACTGAGATAATATCCTACTGCTGTGCCTGATCTAATCCTCAGTGCCTTCTGACTCAATTCTCCCCTTAAGCTGAGCTATGTCTTTAATAATGCTAGAGAGATTAGTAGGTACACGATGTGTCTACTCCCTCTACTCTAGAGTAGTGAGCCTCTAAGAGATAGACCTCAGCTCAGTCTGCATGCTCTCTACTCTCTCAGGTAAGTCCTAAATCTCTCAACTAACTCTGGTAGAAATAATATCTACCAGTCTCTCCAAAGATGCTGAGTCAGTAGGTGGTGGCTGTGGGAACCTATTTACAGGTGGAGCTCAAGGAATCATAAGCGTACTGGGGTTAGGTGCATCTCTAGGTGCAATAGGAGTAGAGGGCTCTCCTACCTCCACTGCTCTAGGCACTCTCCTCTCTTGACCAAAAATATTTTTTACCTATCTTCCTTCCTCCACATGATACTACATTCTGGTCAGAGCTCTCATATCATATACATCAAAGTGAGACAGCTTCTTACAATCGTCATTCTTCAGTGGGACTCCTACTGAATTCTAGTCAAGGCTAAACCATAAGGCAAATATACTTTATTTCTGGAGGCTGCCTCTCTCATCTAATGCATCATAATCCTAGGCAAATTTGTCTGAGTCCCTTGAACCATTAGATACATCATGCATAGTTCTCTCTCAAAGATAAAATCTGATAAGTGTAATAAATTCATCAATAAAAGTATTAATTTATCAATTAATTGATATTAATTTTTAAGGATTAATAATCAATTTATATATAATTTTTGAAAAATTCATATTTTTATTAATTAAAAAATTAATTTAAAAATAATAAAAAGTAATAAAAATTAAAAAATAAAATTTTATCATCAATAGAAAGAGCTCATTTTTCTGATCACAACAAAATAAATTTCAAGTAAAACGGAGCTAAAATGGAAAAGATATGAATTTTGAAAGATATAAAATAAATAAAAATTAAATAAAAAAAAAGAAAACAGCTCAGCCGGCTCCGTAAGCCGAGCCACCAAGCCAAGCCGAGCCATCAAGCCGACTCAGCCATTGAAGCCATCAGCCGGTCCACGATCCAGGCATGGACCGTCAGCTCAGCAAATTCCGGCGAATCAGAGATTGCCACGTGGTGGACCTAGACCCCTTAAGGGTCTACAGAAATTTATCGCGGCTCACAAGGGTAATTCAGTCTTTTCGTTCGACAACAGCGGCGCTGATTGGTTGCAGGTGTGCGGTGCGGCCGGTCCACGCGGTCCATGGGAACAGTTATTGCGCGATCGGACGGATGTGGTTGTTTGCGGTCAGGATCGGACGGCTGTGGTTGCTTCCGAATTTTATTCAGATACAAACATCACACAGATCACCATCGGACGGTAGCGCTCGATCCAGGTGATCCGACGGTCCAGAACGCTGCCGGCGGCGATCAAGACTCCCGAAGCGCGATTTGCGGCCAGATTTCCTCGATCAAGCGCGATCCAACGGCCAGAATTTAATCCGACCCGATCTGAGCTTATCTGCATCCGATTTTGATGATTTTTGGACCGTTGGATTCCTGTTGAATGGCTGGATTTTATCAGATTTAGCAGAGTCATATCAGAGCTATTTTGATTGAAATTTTATCCGAATTTCTTTATATTTTTACGATTAGTCCCATATTGCCTTTAGAAAAAATATCCAGCCCTCCTAGCTCTATAAAAAGGACCCCAGGCTATCAAAAATTGATATCTCCGATCAAGGTGAAACTTTGGTATAGGGCGAAGCCAGGCTATGGGTTAAAGGCTGCTTCGAAGCAACGGGTGCCGAGAAGAAGAGCCGAGCTTCTACACCATCTTTCTGCCAATGCTGATCCAAGATCAGAGATCAGGCTATTTTATTTTATTATCTTTTCTTTTTAAATTTTATGTATTTAAATTCTAAAATTTTAGTTAATAAAAATTTTTATTTTTACATTTTAATTTCTTGCTTTTTATTTTTATTGTAATTTAATTTCTGCACTTTAAATTATTGCTTTGCAAGTAGATGCTAAGATCTAACTAGTAGATCTTAGTACCAAATTTAAATTTCTGCACCTTTTAATTTTTGCTTTTAATATTCCGACTTCACTTTTGATTTTAAAAACTCAAATCCTTTTCTTCTTTTCTTTCCAAAAAATCAAAGATTTCAAAACTAAAAATACTACCTTCCCTGTGGATTCGACCCGACTCACTACTATCTACGCAATTTTAATAATTTTAAGAAGTCGGATTAAACTGATAAACACGGTGTCTTAACGACAGCATCGCGTCCCTATCATGTTTTTGGCGCCGTTGCCGGGGAAGGTTTTTGATTTTTGATTTTGATTTCTTTGATTTATTAAAAATAATTCCGGCAAACGCACCAAGTTTTTGGCGCCGTTGCCGGGGAAGGAATAGATGCTATTTTTTTCTTTGATTTCTTTGATTTTTTTTATAAATTAATTATATTTTTTTTAATATTGCTTACTAATTTTTTTTATTTATTTTGTAGAAAAAAAAGGAGAAAATGAAGAAAGCATCTAATTTTGGTAAGATCAATCCTAACCCTAGTCCTCTTTTCTTTTTATTTATTTATTTATTTATTTTATTTTTAAATTAATTTAAAAAATATTCATTCAAACCTAATTAAAAAATCTCATGACAAGATTAGAAATCTTAACTGCTTAAAGCATGCATCATATTAGTTTTATTTTTATCTTTATTTTTATTTTTATTTTTATTTTTTGGTGATTGCTGGAAGCAAGGTAAGCCTTTCAGAATTCAATTAGTTGCATGCATCTAGTTTAAATTGCATAAAATCCTTTGATTGAATTTTTTTTTCTTCGTGCATATTCATATTAAATCAAATTAAGGGCACAACCCAATTAAACAAGATAAGGTGGGGATTTGATCACCCTTCCTTAGCCCACAAACAACCAACCAGCATCCTGCACTGACCTAAGCCTTTAAATTAAAATCAATTAGACATCAACCCTAGGAACTCGAGCTCAATAGGACAAGGAATCCTAAGAGTTGAACCGGGTTAGGATAAATCAATTTGACTGGTGTCTAGGAAAGTGGTTCAGGGACGATTGGGCCCGAAGGAAGGTGGTTTCTAATTGGTTCCGTTTGCTTACCTGGCCAAGCATAATTGGTGTCTAAGGCAAGCAACGGGGGGACTCCCACCGACCTTATACTTACCTGGCCAGTTGATTGGCTAATCCTACACTTGGAGGGCTTGAAGGTGACCTTGGCAGTTAGGAGCTGTCTAGATCTAGGATAACCCTTAGTCAGGATTGATTGACCAACTTGATTGCTAACCAATATTAGATTTAATTAAACCGAATTCTTCTCTTTCTTCTTAGTTCTAGGACTCCTTAGGACCTCTTCTTTAGAACTCTTTTTTCTTTCTTCTCCTTTCTCCTCTAAAAATAAAATAAAATAAAAATTAAACTAACTAAAAATTAATAATTAAATTAAATTAAAATTAATAAATAAAAATAATTAAAAAAATTTAATTTTTAATATAATAAAATAATAATAATAATAATAAATAAAAAAAATATTCTAAAAATTTTTAAACCATACATTAGGGTTACACCATGCATGGTAGGAAATCACTTTTTCTGATTTAGTTGAACTTAATTGAATGGTTGATTCACATTAAACATAATAATTAAATGGCTAATCTGAACCTAATAGTCCAAAAATTAGATAAAGTTGACCTTCTTGATCAGAAAATAGATCAACTCCTAACCCTAGGTCAACAATATTCTAATTATCAGGAGAGTTATTCAATCTGTGCTAGTCCAACCTATCATGTAAGTGAATATCCTATGACTGCACAGTTTCCATATTTTATCCAAGAACAAGTTCAAGCTACTCAAGGATACTCCAAATTAATTAATGACCCATTTTCAAATTCATATAATTCAGATTGGAGTAACTTTAATTTTTCTTGGACATCCCAACAGACTCAGGCTCAGACCCAAATTTCACTTGAGCAAAATTATCAAAATTATGCCTATAATAATGGTCAGCCTAGTCAGTTTAACCAGCCATCATATTATAATCAGCCTTCATACCCACCTCCTCAACAGACTAATCTAGCTGATGATAGATTTAACCAACTTCAATAATTAATTCTAACTCAACAGCAATCTATCGCCAGACTAGAAGCTCAAATAGGATAATTAGTTGAGTCTAACATGAGGAGAGAACTAGATCAACTACCTAACCTACCAATTTTAAATAACCCACCTAATGACCACCAACCACCTGGATTAAATTATCAATCTAATGTTTCATCTAAGAATCTCCAATTTGAGAATACCAAAGTAATTCCTGAACTTAAAAGCTATAGGATTCTTATGGACCCATACCAAGACCAGGTGAGAGAGGCTAGTACTGATGCTAGCCAAAATAAAAATTTAGAAGAATTGGTTAGTACTGAGACTAACCACATAGAAGAACCCAAGCTAGGAATTAGTACTGATGCTAGTTCCAGTTTAAATGAGATAGAAATAAGGGAAAAGAGAATAGATAATTTACCCGAGACTTATAAACCTAATGTCCTATTCCCTTCAACCCTAGAAGCTGGTTCTTCTAATAAAAATCAAAAGGCATGTAATGAAATATCAATGGAGTTGTTTAAGCAGGATCACATTAATTTACCTCCAGAATTAAAATCACCTTTAGTCACCATTCCAGCACCCATTGAATCAAACTTAACTCCTAAAACTCCATTTATGAGCATTTTAGAAAAACAAATAGGAGAAATTCTTAATAAACATGGGTCTGAGAATGGAATCATAAATTATATCCCTAAAATTAATAAAGATTATATCAATAATGGGATTAAAAATCAAAATCAACTTTCTAAGATTGGCAATCCAAAACCATTGGAATTTGTCAATCCAATATTCGACACAGGATAGTGAGCTACATTGTGTCTGGCTGAAGACGGTAAACTTAGCGCTTGTTGGGAGGCAACCCAATATTTAGTTTTTATCTAATTTATCTTATTTTCTTTTTAGGATAATTTGAATAAGTTGGAGGGAGAGCTCAAATTTGTAAAGGCATGTGCTGGACCAAAAAAAAATAAAATAAAATAAATAAATAAATAAAATAAAAAAATATAGGTGTATTCTTCCATTTCTTTTATTACATCCTTTATTTTTTTTCTCTTCTCCATTGAGGACAATGTCGATTAAGTTGGGGGGAGGGAAAAATAAAAATTTTAAAATTTTAAGTCCTCGAAAAAGTTAGTATTTAGTATTTAGATACTTGATTATGCTTAAGAATCGAATAAAACTAAGCATTTTTAAAAAAGAAAATTGATGCACAGATTAGAGAATCTATGAGATATTGAGGAATCAAGTATTAAGAAAATTCAATAAAGAGTTAAGTCCAGAACATAAAAAAAAATTTCTTGGAGCATTTCTAATTATTTCTACTAGCATCAAAGAAAAGTCTACTTTTTATAGGCTTGTGTAAGTTAACTATACATTTCTTCATATAAAAATTTATTTTAATAAAATAGTTTCCAAGTACTTCTCACTGAGTAACCGGGCCTCTTTGCCTAAGCAAGCATTGAGTTTCGCGTCAAAAGGTGGGAAGGGCAAAGAAGCTCGTTGTAAAGCTAGTCTTAACTCGTAGCCTATTTGATTCGAGCTAGTAAGCCCGAGGGGTATTCTATACCTAGTGCCTTAAAGCCAACTGGTTTGGGAGTCATTGGCCCAAGACTCGCTACATGGATCAAATAGAAAGCTTAAGGGGTTAAGACACTCAATAGTGGTACAACGTTAAAAAAAAAAAAAAAAAAAAAAAAAAAACATTGGTTTCCCACCGAGTAACCGGATCCCGTTGCCTAAGTAAGCAATGATATTTGCATCAAAAAGTGGGCAATGTGAAAATAAAAACTAATAAATGAAGGATGGAAGTAGCAATACACCTGCCTATATGAAAGTTTAGACAAATCAGAGATAAAAGTGGAATAATTTAGAAAAAGTTCTGAAAAATTTATTATTCTTTACTTAATTTTTCTATTGATAAGTATTAATACCCCAATGATATATCTCATTTAAGCTCTACTGAATATCAATGATCATTTTGAAAATTGCTTAAGTAAAATTCGAAACTCTAAAGTTAAAAGGTATTTAAAACTAAATTCTTTCTTTACTCGAGGACGAGCAAAGCTTAAGTTGGGGGGTGTGATAAGTGTAATAAATTCATCAATAAAAGTATTAATTTATCAATTAATTGATATTAATTTTTAAGGATTAATAATCAATTTATATATAATTTTTGAAAAATTCATATTTTTATTAATTAAAAAATTAATTTAAAAATAATAAAAAGTAATAAAAATTAAAAAATAAAATTTTATCATCAATAGAAAGAGCTCATTTTTCTGATCACAACAAAATAAATTTCAAGTAAAACGGAGCTAAAATGGAAAAGATATGAATTTTGAAAGATATAAAATAAATAAAAATTAAATAAAAAAAAAGAAAACAGCTCAGCCGGCTCCGTAAGCCGAGCCACCAAGCCAAGCCGAGCCATCAAGTCGACTGAGCCGTTGAAGCCATCAGCCGGTCCACGATCCAGGCGTGGACCGCCAGCTCAGCAAATTCCAGCTAATCAGAGATTGCCACGTGGTGGACCTAGACCCCTTAAGGGTCTACAGAAATTTATCGCGGCTCACAAGGGTAATTCAGTCTTTTCATCCGATAACAGCGGCGCTGATTGGTTGCGGTGTGCGGTGCGGCCGGTCCACGCGGTCCATGGGAACAGTTATTGCGCGATCGGACGGATGTGGTTGTTTGCGGTCAGGATCGGACGGCTGTGGTTGCTTCCGAATTTTATTCAGATACAAACATCATGCGGATCACCATCGGACGGTAGCGCTCGATCCAGGCGATGATCCGATGGTCCAGAATGCTGCCGGCGGCGATCAAGACTCCCGAAGCGTGATTTGCGGCCAGATTTCCTCGATCAAGCGCGATCCAACGGCCAGAATTTAATCCGACCCGATCTGAGCTTATCTGCATCCGATTTTGATGATTTTTGGATCGTTGGATTCCTGTTGAATGGCTGGATTTTATCAGATTTAACAGAGTCATATCAGAGCTATTTTGATTGAAATTTTATCCGAATTTCTTTGTATTTTTATGATTACAAAGGCTATTAGTCCCATATTGCCTTTAGAAAAAATATCCAGCCCTCCTAGCTCTATAAAAAGGACCCCAGGCTATCAAAAATTGATATCTCCGATCAAGGTGAAACTTTGGTATAGGGCGAAGCCAGGCTATGGGTTAAAGGCTGCTTCGAAGCAACGGGTGCCGAGAAGAAGAGCCGAGCTTCTACACCATCTTTCTGCCAATGCTGATCCAAGATCAGAGGTCAGGCTATTTTATTTTATTATCTTTTCTTTTTAAATTTTATGTATTTAAATTTTAAAATTTTAGTTAATAAAAATTTTTATTTTTACATTTTAATTTCTTGCTTTTTATTTTTATTGTAATTTAATTTCTGCACTTTAAATTATTGCTTTGCAAGTAGATGCTAAGATCTAACTAGTAGATCTTAGTACCAAATTTAAATTTCTGCACCTTTTAATTTTTGCTTTTAATATTCTGACTTCACTTTTGATTTTGAAAACTCAAATCCTTTTCTTCTTTTCTTTCCAAAAAATCAAAGATTTCAAAACTAAAAATACTACCTTCCCTGTGGATTCGACCCGACTCACTACTATCTACGCAATTTTAATAATTTTAAGAAGTCGGATTAAACTGATAAACACGGTGTCTTAACGACAGCATCGCGTCCCTATCAAAATCATGTCTACCTAATTTAGGAATGAAAATCTCACTAATAATATGATGTAAAACTCTCATCTCCATAGATAAGGTGGGTGCTAGGACATCCCCTACAATGTCATCTCTCCTGACAATAAGCCTCAGCCCTTCCTTTTTGTCAGATAATTTGTCTAGAAAGAGTCCTTCTCTAGTGATCCTAAAAATGTATGCCAAACTATCCTGTGATACTTTAATTTGTATACCTTTGACTGTAGTTATAATTTCAAAAGATCCCCTCTTTAGGTTTTCATAAAACTCCCTAACTAGCTTAGGGTACATTGAGATATTCATTATACAAAAATTTTTCCACCCGATCCTATCAATCCAAGTTTCAATAGAAAAATTATAACTTTCAAAGAACTCAAAATCAATCTTCCTTCCCATTGCAATAGCCCTAATAGCCATCCTACCAATAGGTGAAGGCGGTGGAGGGGTTGAACTTGGTATACCTTGATCTTGTTGAAGTTCTTCTTGAACAGGTTCCTTGGAGGGTTGAGAAACCTCAACTGGTTGGGATGCTGCCTATTCCATTCGGGCTTTCCTTCTTCTCTCCCATTTTTTGGCTCCATGGGTGTTATAAATCTTCTGCACTCCTCGCCTTTCTCCAACCATTTTGATCCAAATCTGAGTCCTAGCTTCATGAATCTAAGTAGTTCGTAAGGAGGCAAGCAGACACTGTTAGATTGAGTTTGAGGAGAAGAGGGATCCTCAGCTTGTCGAAATGAAGGAGTTCTAGGGCATCACGAACAGTCACGGGTCCATTTTATTAGCTTATGGCCCCGACCCTCGAGTCGACTCGTGACTTTCAGCAAGTTTGCTCGAGTCGACTCAAGCATGAGTTCTGAAATTTTTAAAATTTTAATGAAAATTTGGCATTCAAATAAAATCTAGATACTTAATATTAATGACTGATTATATACTCAAAATTTGATTCTTTGAAATTAATTTCACCTTTTTGAGTCATAGAAGTAAGATTTATTCTGGTTGATAGCATAGCCCTAATTCTCTTCTAATAATGTTGAATCCTTTTTTACTAAGAGATTTTATGAATATATCAGCTAATTATTTATCAGTACACATAAACTCAAGCACCACATTATTGTTTTGAACATGGTCTCTTATGAAATGATATTTTTTTCAATGTGTTTGGATCTTGAGTGTTGAAATGAATTTTTAGTTAACTTGATTGCACTTGTATTATCACATCTTATTAGTATCTTATTAAGTTTGAATCCAAAATCTTTAAGTTATTGTTTGATCCATAGAATTTGAGCACAATAACTCCCAACAATAATATATTCGGCCTCAGTCATAAATAGTGAATAGAAGTAGGAGTGATACGAATATTACCAATGCCAATAGAGCACCTCTTTCCATTATCATCGGATATAACCACTCCTCCTTCTTTAGGCTCAAAAGTGATAAATTGAAATTTGCCACCCATCATGTACCTTGAACAACCGCTATCGAGATACCAAAGTCATTTCTTGTTACGGACTGCAAGACACTCCTACACAAGAAAATCAAGTTAAGTTTTTAGGTACCCAAGTCATCTTGAATCCTTTAGGATTAGTAATCATGATTTCTTTTAAAATCCAAATCATTTTAATTATTTTTTTATTTAATTTTCTAAAATCACATGTAAAGGATTTGTGACCAATTTTATCACAACAATAGCATGGGATGTTTGAGGTAGAATTTGATGAAGCTTTAACAAATAGACTTTTGAGTAGTTTTTGTTTCTTATGTGGTTTGAATCTTGATTTGGTCTTATTAAAAATAGCTCTTTGTTCATTTAATAGCATGTTTAATTTTTTAGAACTATAAGTAAATCTCTCTATAAATGATTTTATTTTTGCTAATTCATCATTTAATTTCTGATTTTCTTGAGTTAGCAAATTCAGTTTTTTAGAAATCATTTTCTTTCCATGAAAGAGTTCAAAATTTTTTTTTTTCAAGTCTCCATTTTTCAAGATAACTTTTCTAAATTCAATCATAAGTTCAGTGAAAGCATCTTGTAATTCATCAAATATAAAATCTAAAGAGTTTTTAGCATTTACCTCCTTATGATGTGCTATTAAGCAAAGATTGGCCACTTCTTGTAATTCTTTTTTAGAACTAGAGTCCTCACTATCACTCCAAGTGGCCATCATTGCCTTCTTCTTGAACTTTTCAGATGGTTTCTTGAGAAGAGGGCAGTCCATTCTAAAATAGCCTAGTTTCTTGCACTCGAAGCAAATGGGTAGCTCCTTCTCTTTCTCTTTCTCTTTTTCCTTACTTGGCTCACTCTTGAAGGTCTTCTTTTTGAATCTTTGCTTCTTCTTTCTCATAAACCTCTTGAACTTTCTTACAATTAAGGCCAAATCTTCTTCTTCCTCCTCTTCATCGGATTCTTCACTTTCGTCATCCTTGGAGATAGTTGTATTGAGAGCTATGGCCTTCTTCTTGATTTCTTCCTCCATATTTTGTCTCATATTTAATTCATGAGTCTTTAGGGATCCAAGAAGCTCTTCCAATGGTAGCTTATTAAGATCCTTGGCTTCTTGAGTGGTAGTGACTTTCGCTTCCTAAGCATTTAAAAGAGACCTAAGAATTTTGTGAATAAGCTCACTATTAGTATAAGATTTACCTAAGCTTTTCAAACCATTGATAATATTCATAAATCTAGTAAATATTTTAAAAATAGATTCATTTGATTCTATTTTAAATAATTCATATTTGTGCACAAACATATTTATTTTAGACTCCTTCACTTGGTTAGTACCTTTATGGGTGACCTCTAATCTATCCAAAATTTTCTTAGCCAAAGCACAAGTAGAAATTCTATTAAATTCATTGGGGTCTAGTGCACAATATAGGACATTCATGGCCTTAGCATTTAATTCTATCATTTTCATGTCATGCTCATCCCAATCCTCTTTCAGTTTGAGGATATCATTGCCTTCTACTTTGATTGTGGGAATTTATGGGCCTTTGATTATAACTCCCTAAAGTTGATAATCAAGTGCTTGAATATAAATGCACATGCGTGCTTTCCAATAAGTATAATTTATTGCATTAAACAAGGGTGGATGGTTGGTTGATTGCCCTTCAATAAGAGATGCACTCATTTGGGTTGTCATTTGATCTTAACTCTTGATTGTTAAATCAAATAAAGTGAGTACCAAGCTCTGATACCACTTGTTGCCTTGCAAGACAACCCAAGAGGGAGGGGTGAATTGGGTTTTTCAAAATTTAAACTAGTAATGTGGTATTTTCAAAAACTAGTAATGTATTGAAGTGTGTTGTGATTCTATGCTACCTTGTATGCAAAACTGCAAAAATGTAATACAAGTGATAAGAGAAGGCAATTATAAACACAAGAAAATTTATAGTAATTCGGTGCTCCTTGCATCTACGTCCACTCCCCAAGACTCACTTGAGAATTTCACTATAATCTCTTCAAGATTATATTCGGATAGTTTTCCAAGGCTCACTATCCAAAACATAATTGGTTTTACACTGGCTCACCAACCACAACCAAACCCTAAGCTAACCCTTAGCTTAGAATCTAATTTTCAGGCTTGGACAAGCCTTCCCCTTAGCTTCAAAATCCTATTGAAGCTAAGTTACAATGAGAGTAAGGATTACACAACAAAAACAAAAACAAAGCTCCTTTAATGAGCAAGTAAGTCGATAAAGCTTGTGGAATCTTCTTTAAAGGAAGCTTTTGAACTAATTAAGCTTGTCTTCTTACTAAAAGGAATCTCTTGATTTGATGTTTCTTGGAGTTGAAAGTTGAATTCTCTCTATTCAAGACTTTTTAGACTCTTTCACTTCACTCTTGATTTCTCTCAATGATTAAATAGTCATGTCACTTTCTCTAGGTGTTTCGTAGCTTTTTTCCCACGTTTGGTAGGCTGGAGAAGGGTTTTTGACCATTAGAAAAGTGAAAATAGCCATTTGGAATAATTCTACATAGTTTTGAACATTCTGCAGAAACTAGCCATTGGAGCTTGAGCCAAAGCTTGAGTCGATTCACTACTCTGCTCGAGCTTGAGTTAAGGCTCGAGTCTACTTTCGAGTCCATTCTACACTTTGTCCTAAAAATTAAGTTTTTTATATTTTTCTAAGACCTCAACTCGAGGACCTCGAGCTAAAGCTCGAGTCGACTCATTACTCTGCTTAAGGTCTTGCCGCATTATGTCCCAAAAATCTCATTCTCTATATTTTCCTACGACCTCGACTTGAGAAACTTGAGTTGACTCGATCCATTGCTCGAGACCATGCCAGCTGAAACTCTCACATGTCAGTCTTCTTTTTCGTGCTATTTCAGCTCGAGCTAAATAAGGGGTCGACTCAAGGCCTATTTATGTTGAAAATTTCTACTTTGATCAATTGATTTTCTCTTCAATTTTGGTTTTGATATATCTTTTTTATCCCTTATTTTAAGTATGATTTATGCCTCAAAACCCTTCAATGTTTTCTCAATGATCTTTAATGCACTTTATATAGATTTTTCATTTGATACTCTATAATTCACCTAAGAAACATGATCTCAATCAATTTATTAGTCCAAACAATATACTCAAATATTTTATTCATCATCAAAATCAATCCTTAGGGTTAATAGAATTTCTTGTGCATCTTCTTCAATGAAAGCGATGGATTCCATAGTTCTCTACCTTTTAACCAGCTCTGCCGATCTACTGGCCTATCCTCATCGAAGATCCCTAGAGATAGTATTGATGATGCCCAGTGAGGGTCAATCTCTTTGCTACTCCTCTCTCCTTGGTGGCTCTGGCTGTGGTAGTGGCCTCGATCGATCTTTCCTTGTTTCAAGCCAACGTAGCAAAAATAGGCCAAGCTGGTCGTGCCTAATGAGCTCCTCGATCTCATCTTGGAGCTGAATATATTCTTCGGTATCGTGATCATGGTCATGATGGTAGAGGCAATATTTGTTAGGATTGTGCTTGCCAGGATGAGTGCACTTTCTTTCTAGCTTCGGCAGTTGCTCCTTGATTTCCATCAGTACTTGTATCTTTGAGGCATTAAGGGGGGCCTAGTTGTGGAACCTTCTAAGGGGAGAGTTCCATCATGCCCTTCAGTCAGAGATTTTTTGTTGATGAGCTTGGGAGGAAGTTCGGGCTTGCTCAGGAGGAGTTCTAGAGTGCGGCTGAGCTTTACTTGATTTTTCTTCAACTATAGGCTTGCTGGATTCATTTGCCTGCCGCTCTCTCGTGGCCTCATCATCCTTCATTTTGAAGGTCTCCTCAACTCGAGCATAACCTTCAACCTATGCCAGCATATTAGCAAAGTCCTTGGGGTACTTCCTTTTCAGAGAGGACAGAGGTCATTTTTCTAAAGACCGTTCTTTAGTGCAACCATGGGATGGATTGGCCCAGGTTTCTGACCTCCAAGGCAGCAGTATTGAAGCGACTAATATAGGCTTGGATGAACTCTCCTTCTTTCTATTTGATATTGATGAGAAAATTCGAGCCTCGTCTTTGACGTCGGCTACTCACGAAATGAGCTAAAAATTGATGGCTCATTTGATCGAAAGAGAAGATCGTACTCAGCTTAAATGCTGAGTACCAATTTTTTGCTGCTCTCTTTAGAGTAGATGTGAAAGCTCAACATAGGATGGTATCTAGTATGCCATGGAGCAGCATCATAGTTTGGAAGGCCTCTAAATAGTCGATCGGATCAGTGGTCCCATCGTAATTCTCAAATTGAGGGAGCGCGAAGTTCGATGGGACTGACTCCTACATGATTCGTTGGGAGAAAGAAGGGTCCATACAGATATCATCATCGTGGGCAGTGGGAGCATGGCAGAATTTTTCGATCCATCGATTCATTTCTGAAATCTTTGATCCAGATCCTCTTGATCATGGATCTAGAGGATCTTCTAATAGAATGGAGGCAAGGATCCTTTAGGAGTGGAATCATGATTTGAACAAGGGCTCTCCATCCTCTACTTCCCCTTTCTAGGGGTCACTGGATGATTCGCCCAAGTGGGTCATCCAAGCATCAGATCCTAGTATTCTAGCGAAGTTCCCCTTGGCTGAACTAATGTTGGGTGTTGCTACATGGCCCGCACTGCTTCTATGAGATCCTTAACCTACTTGATCAGTAGGTTGAACTGCTCCACGTCCACTGCTACTGTCAGTAGAGGAGCCTTGGGTACCGAAGATGGAGTTGGAGTGGACAGATCTGGATGAAATTTGGTCATGGAGGTAGTAGATCGCCTCATCGATGCTTTCCTAGGCAGCATCCTTACATAACTGGTCGGAGAAGAAGAAAAAATGAAGGTAGAGAGGAAATTCCACCGAGCGCTCCTTTAAGAACAAGGGATCAAATGACCCTTCCTAGCACCAATTCCATTGATGCAGAATTTGGTTGACATCAGAATGGGCTAGAGCTGGAGAAGACCAGGTCGCCGTCGGTGACCTGTGAGACAAGTCCTGATCGGAGTGGGGGTGGCTTCGGCAAGACCCTCCGATGATCAAGTCAAGCCTTCTGATCAACAAAAATAGAGTACTCAGAAAATTAAAGCAAAGTTTAAAGCTTAGAGAGAAAACGTATCTGGAGGGTGTTGGAAAATATATCCCAAAATCAATCGTCAGCCTATTAATGGTTGAGCTATATTATAATTATAATTAATTTATTAATTAATAAAATATTTTTTTGATATTTTTATCATGAGTTTTCTTCTAATGAACTTCATTATTGTGATGAAGTCCTTAGGACTATTTAGATTCAATAAAAAGAGGATTTATCGATTGGTTCTTAAAACTATTCACGATTAAATGATTGGCTATTAATAAGAATGACAGTATCTATCGAGCATAGGATGCTGTATGCCATATAGGTTGATTGTCCTCTTAATCAAGAAGTGTGAAAATACTGGTATAGCAGATAGGTGAGATATAAGTGTACATCATCATTGAACATGATCAACTTTAGAGCATTCTGCTATCGAGAATGTCTCTAATGAAATATAGGTATAGTATCCCTTAGACCTGAGAACACCTCAATGACTTGCAAGCAACTCACACTATGCTTTAGTATCAGACTAACTGAATTTCTAATTTAGTAATGAAAAGCTTCTGGGCATAGTCAAGTACTTGCGAAGTTAGTGTGTGATCAAGATGGAATTGACCACTCCAAGAGTTAGAGAAGAATATATCACTATATTTCAATATAGCAATACCTTGGCCAGGATAATCCATGAGATGGATTTGATATTTTGAAATACAATATGGACAATCTGATCAAAGTTGATAGTTGAACTCTGAGATATCTTATGAGCATTTTGATCAAGAGGATGAATTATATGGATACTAGATCCACATGGGTTCTAAGGATGTTGTTCTATACATTCGACCTATCCGACCGTCGAGTACCATTGCTAGATGGTTACATCGATTGGTATAAAAATTTATTTCTATACTACCTACCTAGGTTCGGACCTATGAGGTCACATATATTAGAGTTTATGATCAAATCGTATGGTTGATCAACGATTAAGAATCGTTCTAAGGTTAAATGATCAATATAATTGATGTTTGACCTAGTGCAAGTGTTGTCGGAGGATTGATTAGCAATTTGATTATAAATTAGCTTAATTTGATTAAGCCAAAGAGCTGAGATTAAGTCTAATTGAATATAATTTAATTAGATTTAGTTTGAGCTTGATTGGATCAAGTTCAGTTGGTTTATTGGATAAGCCAAGTGCAAGAAAGAACTAGTCCTACTTCAACTAGGACTTGGGTCAATCCAATTTTTTAATTTGATTAAAAAATAAAATTAAAATTAAATTAAATTTAATCTAATTTAATTAAGTTTTTAATTAGTTTAAAAACTAATTTAATTAGATTATATTAATTTTAGTTTGACTTGATTTGAGAAACCATGTTTGACCAAGTCAAAATAAGAATCCTAGTGAAACTAGGAACTTCCCTCCTTGCACCACCTTAGTCCCAACACCCCATGCCTATTCCCTCTATTTTATGCGACAAAAACCCCCTCTCCCAGGTATCTCATGCACGCCCCTTCTCTCCCTCTCCTTCTCTTTGGCAATTTGTTGTGGACCAGGTCAAAGGAGGAAATTTAAATATGGTTTGAATTTTTCTTTGAAAGTTTTAGGAAACTAAAACTCCTCCCATGAATGCTGCCAACCATCCTTATTTTTTGTAGTTTTTTTCTTGGGAAAGTGGAGGATTTTGTACGACATCTGATGGTGGTCCATGCCAAAAACATAGGAGGGGGCACCCAAGTGTTGGGCACCCCAGCTAGTTGCTTATTTTGGTCTTTCCTAATCTAAGAGTTTGATCCAACAAAGACTCCTCTATATCTCGCTATATAGGATGAATTTTGGGTTAATTTTTGTATATGTTCTAGATCATTGAGAGACCTTTGGACTGTGTGAAAATCAAGGAGAAAGAGTGTTGGGACATAGGGATTTTATAGACACAAGACTAGATGTCTAGGTAAGAGAATAGAAAAGAAGAAGAGGATCTTCTTCTAGGGCTATCTTGTTCATCTCTCTTCCTCCTTCTTTTTGAGATTATTTGAGAGTATCTCTCATTTATAATCTCTCTTCCTTTCTCTCATCTTTAGAAGAGTTCAAATCTAGAAGAAGAAAATACTAGATCGACCATCAAAGAAGGATCAGCACAGTACTAGCATACTGTGCTGATTTCCTGCATCGAAATTTCTGATCATGATTCGTGAGCTCGTGTGGATGACTCCTAGAGGCTGGATGTATGTGCAGCTTGCAACATGATTTTCAAGCCTAGATCAGTAAGTTAGAATGTCTAACTTATATAGGTAATAGATCTAATCTATTTTCTTTATACCTACATTAGATGTAGTGTGTATGCATGTTGATTGATCAACACATTTTAGTTTCTTCCTTATGTTTAATTTTTTATTTAATGTCATACCATAATCATGTAATAGGATATTAGATATAGAGTATTTTCTAGTATTAAAATTAATTTTTATTAATTTTAGTTTTTCACTGTCTGATCTTGAAAAAGTTTTAAGATCTAGCCCTAAAATCCTAGATCCGGTTCCTTCAATTGGTATCAGAGCCTAGGTTGATTATTACATGATTATATATATATATTTAGATTATTTTTTAAATTAAATTTAATTTATAATCTTATTATTAAATCTAAAATTAAAAATTCTAATTACATGAACTGCTATAAGGTTGTCCTACTATAAGGTTTATCCGTTACAGTGGAGAGATTGTCCTAGTTCGTGTTGATCTACTTCTTATCATAAATTTATTAGATACGATCTAATTTTATTTATAATTTATTAAATTTAAAATAATTTTAGATTTGAAAATAAAAATTTTAGATTTTATAGACTGCTATAAGGTTGTCCTACTGTAAGGTTTACCCGCTTACAGTGGAGAGGTTGTTCTAGTATGTGCTGATCTAAAATATTGATCATAAAATTTTAGATTAGATCTAAGAGATTTTATGATCTAATTAAAAATATTTTAATCTAATTTTAATCATCATAAATATGTTATATTTGATCTAAGGTAATTTATGATTGATTATAGTTGAAACTGTTTCAATTACATGAACCTATTTAGATTAGATCTAAAGTAGTTTCATGCTTATCTTACTTGCATATTGATTATGAATCAAACATGCAATTTGGTTGATAGAACCATATTGTAAAAGTATTTTACAAACATGAAAATCATTTTGGAAAAGCCGAACCCCAACCCTCAGTCCAAAACTTAATTAAGAATTAAGAAGTTGTTTGATTAGGATCTAGGATTATGAATTGAAGATCCTAAGACATAAATCATAACACATTAGGTTAAATAGGTTAGTGGAGATTAGATCCATTAATTGGGTTACACCTAGGGTTAGATTAAAGAATGTACTTAATTAGAGAATTGACTAAATCTAATCAATTATTATCTTAGATTAGGTCAAAAATTTTCTCGATCAATTACAATAATTATAGTTGGTTAAGTCCATGTCTTTAACGAGATCCAAAATGGACTTGATTCTTGGCTACGCGGTCTAGCACAAACTGTTAGGTTGATCTGATCAAGACTAATTAAATCAGTTGGTATCTAAGGTAAACCGGATCGGTGGTCTTTAATTTGTAGCTCGCTTACCTGGCCATTTCTAATGGTGTCCAAGGTAAGCTTTGGCAGACCCTCCCAATGATCAAACTTACCTGACCTCTTGATGAAATTATGTTTAGATCGGATTACTTGACTATTCGAGCTGACCCATGTCAGCTAGGTAAATTAGTGTGACTGATTTAGGTGCTCATAGGCCAGCATATTAATGGTCTCCCTTAAGCTGACTTGGTGAAGCCAGTTGGAGGATCATGATAAGCTGATTCATCTGACCTTCCCTCATCTTCAAATTAAATTCTCTAAAATTATTAGATCCCTAAAATAAAATAGTTATTATGATAACTAGATCATAACCTCCCATTAAGTAGGTGATAATGGATCCATTAGTTGGATAATCATTGGAGGCCCAAAGGCTTGGTGTTTATCGGCTAATGAAATTATCATTCATTATATGATTTCTTGGCTACATCTTTCTAAATGGTGATTAGGTTAGCCAACCAAAGTTGGGCCTAATCATTCATTGATTTGATGGACCAAGTATGGTCATGTTAATGGTTGGACCTAATTGGACCTTTTCAATGGAGTCTAAAGCCTACTGATTAGGGACTAAGGCAAAAATTTAATTACTAAAAATTATTTAAAGAAATAATTGGTTATGAACCTATCCTTAGATGTACATGGATTGGCCAACCAAAGTTGGGCTCGTGTACAGTCTATATGAATTTTAGTACCCACTAAAAAATTAGGATAATTCCTCAAATTGGAGGTAGAGGCTACCAATTTGAATAAAATAATAAGAGAACCTTTTGATTGAAGTCCAAATCTTTAGGTTTAATGAATCAATTACTAATTAGATTATGATTTTTCTTTGTGCAGATATAGCCACTTTCCTATCGCTTCGATCATTGTTGGATAATAATAAATTGATGGGATCCAACTTCGATAGCTGGTACCAAAAGTTGAAGATAGTCATAGAGCATGAATGGATCCTATATGTGTTGACAGATCCTACAGCTGAGGAGCCAACTACCAATGCATGTGGAATAGTTAGAGACACTTACCAGAAGTGGCTCAATGACCAAACCATGGTGCGCTACATTATGCTAACTGCCATGAGCGATGAGTTCAATCATAGATTTGAGATGGCTCAATCAAAAGATATGCTTCAAATGTTAGAAGATTCTTTTGGCACACTCGATAACGTTGAAAGGCACAAGACTAGTTGTGCCATCTACAATGCCAGGATGTGGGATGGTGCCTCTATCACTGATCATGTATTGTACATGATCTAACTGATAGAGCGATTAAGCAAGCTCAACTTTTTCTTGCATAAATAGTTTGGAAAGGATGCAATATTGAACTCACTACCCAAGTCTTTTCTCCCATTCCTCAGTTATTTTAGAATGACAAAGCCTGAAGTAGACTACCATGGGTTATTGGGTTTGCTTTAGAACTTTGAGAAGGATCACCAACTTCATAAGAAATCAATGAACTTAGTGGGAGGCTTGTCTTCTGGTTCTCGATCCTTTAGAAAATGGAAGAAGAATAAGAAGAAAAAAGCTAAGAAGATGCAAGTTCAGATTGGGACATCTGTGCAGGGCCAGACCAGGAAGATCAAGCTCGATAATAGTCAAGCTAGATATTTTTTTTGCAAGAAGTAGGGGCACTGAAAGAGAAACTACCCTCAGTACATTGCCTCCCTAGATCCAAACAGGTAGAGAAAGAAGCAAGCTATTGCTAGGCAAGATATTTATATGATAACTTCTTACAATTTCTCTATTTATGATATTACTTACTGGATATTGGATACTGATAGTCCTTACCATATTTATAATTTATTGCAGGGGTTATAGGTCAATAGGAGTTCGAGCAAGGCAAAAGGTTCCTGAACATTGGAGATGGAAGACTAGTTCCAGTTCTAGCTTTAGGAATCCTAAAACTTGTATTTGACTTCCATACCATTGTTCTTAGTGATTGTCATTTCTATCCCAGTTTCTTTTTAAATGTTATTTTTGTAGGCCTTCTGGCCAAAAATAATTATGAAATTTTAATAAAAAAATAAGTTTGTTATATCATTATGAATGGTGTTACTATTTTCTGTGGACATTTCAACAATGGTGTGTATATGCTATCACAACCTATTAACGTAGTCTATTCAACTGGCAAGCATCCTAGATTAGATAGTGTGTCAGATATCTATTTATAGTACTGTAGGCTAGGTTATATAAACAAGAATAGAATAAACAGGTTGACTCAAAAGAAAATTCTCGAAATCAATGATTGTGAATCACTTCCAACCTGTGAGTCATATCTTCTTGATAAAATGACCAAGTCACCTTTTACTAGAAAAGGTGAGAGTGCCATTGAGCTCTTAGGTCTATTACATACTGATGTATGTGGACCAATAAGCATAAGTGCTAGAGGTGGATATTTCTACTTCATCACTTTCACAAATGATCTATCTAGATGTAGATATATCTATCTGATGAAACACAAGTCGAATTCATTTGAAATGTTCAAATGATTCTGAAGTGAAGTAAACAAACAAACTGAGAAGGATATTAAAACTCTTTGGTCTGATCGAGGAGAGAAATACCTTTCTAGTGAGTTTCTCAATATCTAGGAGAGAATGGAATTCTCTTCTAATGAACTTCTCCAGGAACACCATAGCATAATGGTGTGTTTGAAAGAAGAAATCAGACTCTATTAGATATGGTCTGATCCATGATGGGTTTTGCCAGCTTGCTAATATTCTTCTAAAAATATGCACTCAAATCGACTTGTTATCTATTAAATAGGATTCCAAGTAAGTTAGTAGTTAAGACTCCATATGAGATATGGATAGGGTGTAACCAGCACTTTCACACCTTAGGGTTTGAGGGTGCCCAGCTTATATCTAACGATTAGTTACAGATAAATTTAAACCTAAGTCTGATAAGTACATATTTATAGGATACCCAAAAGAGATCAAAGGATACCATTTCTACCATGCTAATGAATAAAAGGTGTTCGTCAGCCTTAAGGCAACCTTTTTGAAAAAGAAGTTTCTTAGTGAAGGAACTGTTGTCTCTAAGGTTGAACTTGATGAAGTTCAATAGGTAGAAAAATCGATATCTATAGCTGAACTTGAGTCAAATTTGATTAGATCAGATCCAGAGCCTAGTATACCTGCACCTTTAAGACGATCTGGTAAAGTATCAAATCATCCAGATAGATACTATAGTTTCTTAGTCTGAGATGGTGATCCCATCGAACTCAATGAGAACGAGAAGGATCCAATTACTTATATAGATGCTATGCAGAGACCCGATTATGAGAAATGGCTTGAGGCCATAAAATTCGAAATGAAGTCCATGAAGGTCAACTATGGACATTGGTTGACCAATCCGAAGAGGTTAAATCCATTAGGTGTAAATAGATCTTCAAAAGAAAAAGAAGCTTAGATGAAAAGGTGGAGACCTATAAAGCCTGTCTGGTTGCCAAGGAGTATCGTCAACATTATGGTATTGACTATGATGAGATGTTCTTCCCTGTGGCAATGCTCAAATTCATTTAGATAATGCTTACGATAGCTGCCCATCTAGCCTATGAGATCTAGTAGATGGATGTGAAGACAGCTTTCCAAAATGGAGAGCTGACTGAAGAGGTGCATATAATACAATCTGAAGGGTTCATATTCATAGATGAGTCCAAGGTGTACAAGCTTTAGAGATCCATTTATGGATTGAAGCAGGCATCTCAGAGTTGAAACATGGATTTTGATAAGGTGATCAAAATATATGGCTTCGTTAAGAATGAAGAAGAGCCCTGCATTTAGACGTAGGCAAATGGTCCAATAATGATATTTCTTATCTTGAACGTGGATGACATTCTCTTAATCTGCAGGGAATAAAAGTCTGGTTGTCATCATAGATCTCCATGAAGGACTTAGGTGAAGCATCCTACATCCTAAGGATGAAGATCTATAGGGATAGATCTAAAAAGATGCTTGGATTATCCCAGTCCATGTACATAGATACTATACTGAAGAGATTTAGCATGGAAAATTTCTAAAAGGGCTATCTCTCAATAGGCCATGAAATTTCTCTCTCTACAAAAGATTGTCCGACAACTCCTAAAAAGAGAGAATGTATGAGTAGAGTCCCATATGCTTCGATAATGGAATCTATCATGTATGCCATGATATGTAAGAAACCAGATGTGGCATACTCACTAGGAGTACTAAGTAGATACCAGTCTGACCCTAGAGAAAATCACTGGAAAGTGGTTAAAGCCATCCTTAATTGTTTAAGAAATACTAAGAACCAATGGTTGGTTTATGGCGAGTTAGATATAAAACTTGTGGGGTTTATAGACTCCAATTTTCAATCTGACCATGATGATAGTAGAAGCATGTCGAGATATATCTTTACTCTAAATGGTGGAGCCATCTACTAGAAGAGTTTCAAGCAGCATACTATGACAGACTCTATTTGCAAAGCAGAGTACATCGCAGCATCAGATGCCATGAAAAAAGCTATAGCTGAGGAAGTTTATCACCGAGCTCGGAGTAGCACCCTTCCTAAATTGTCTGATCCTACTCTACTACGATAGCACTGGCGCCATAGCTCAGGTGAAGGAGTCAAAGGCACACCAACGGACGAAGCACATCCTTCGCCACTTCCACCTAGTCTGAAAAATAGTGGATCGAGATGATGTTGAACTTCAGAAGATCGACGAAAAGGGGAATCTGACCGACCCCTTCACTAAAGCCTTAGCAATAAAGGAGTTTGACAACCACAAGTTGAAGATGGGTATTAGATACTATGTCGAGTGGCTTTAGGACAAGTGGGAGTTGTTGGAAAATGTGTCCCAAAGCCAATCATCAGTCTGTTGATGATTGAGCTATATTGTAATTATAATTAATTTATTAATTAATAAAATATTTTTTTGATATTTTCATCATGAGTTTTCATCTTCTAACGAACTTCATTGTTGTGATGAAGTCCTTAGGACTATTTAGATTCGATAAAGAGAGGATTTATCGATTAGTTCTTAAAACTATTCACGACCAAATGATAGGCTGTTAATAAGAACAATAGCATCTATCAAGCATAGGTTGCTGTATGCCATATAGGTTAGTTGTCCTCTTAACCAAGGAGTGTGGAGATACTGGTATGGCAGATAGGTGAGATATAAGGGTACATCATCATTGAATATAACCAACTCTAGAGCATTCTGCTGTCAAGAATGTCTCTGATGGGATATAGGTATAAGTATCCTTTAGACCTGAGATTATCTCAATAACTTGCAAGCAACTCACTGTGCTTTGGTATCAAACTAACTAAATTTCTAATTTAGTAATGAAAGGCTTCTAGGCACAGTCAAGTACTTGCAATGTCGGTGTGAGATCAAGATGGAATTGACCACTCCAAGAGTTAAAGAAGAATGTATCACTATATTTCAATATAGCAAAACCTTAGCCAGGATAATCTATGAGATGAATTTGGTATTTTAAAATATAATATGAACAGTCTAATCAGAGTTGATAGTTGAACTCTAAGATGTCTTGCGAGCATTTAGATCAAAGGGATGAATTATATGAAAATTATATCCACAAGGGTTCTAAGGATGTTATTATATACATTTGACCTATTCGAACGTCGAGTACCATTACTAGATGGTTACTATGATTGGTACAAAAATTTATTTCTATACTACTGACTTAGGTTCGAACCTATGAGGTCACATATATTAGAGTTCACGATTCGATCGGATGCTTGTTTAACAATTAAAAATCATTCTAAGGTTAAATGATCAATACGATTGATGTTTAATCTAATGCAAGTATTGCAGAAGGAATGATTAGTAATTTGATTGCTAATTAACTTAATTTGATTAAGCCAAAGGGATGAAATTAAGTTTAATTGAATATGATTTAATTAAATTTGATTTAGACTTGATTAGATCAAGTTCAATTAATTTATTGGATAAGCCAAGTGCAAGGAAGAACTAGTCCTAGTTCAACTAGAACTTGGGTCATCCCAATTTCTTAATTTGATTAAAAAATTAAATCAAAATTAAATATAATATAATTTAATTTAATTAAGTTTTTAATTAGTTTATGACCTAATTTAATTGGGTCATATTAATTTTGGTTTGACTTGGTTTGAGAAATCATGTTTGATCAAGTCAAAATAAAAATCCTAGTGAAACTTAAAACTTCCCTCCTTACGCCACCTTAGTCCCAACGCCCCATGCCTATTCCCTCTATTTTGTGTGACAAGAACCCCCTCTCCCAGGTATCTCATGTACGCCCCTTCTCTCCCTCTCCTTCTCTTATGCAATTTGTTGTGCATCAGGTCAAAGGAGGAAATTTGAATATGGTTTGAATTTTTCTTTGAAAGAGTTTTAGGAAACTAAAACTCCTCCCATGCATGCCACCAACCATACTTATTTTTCCTAGTTTTTTGTGGGAAAGAGGAGGATTTTGTGCAACATCTGATGGTAATCCATGCCAAAAACATAGTATGGGACACTCAAGTGTTGGGCGCCCCAGCTAGTTGCTTATTTTGGTCTTTCCTAATCTAAGAGTTTAACCCAACAAGGACTCCTCTATATCTCTCTATATAGGATGAATTTTGTATTTATTTTTGAATATGTTCTAGACCATTGAGAGACCTTTGGGCCATGTGAAAATTAGGGAGAAAGAGTATTGGGGTGTGGGCTTTGATAGATACAAAACTAGGTGTCTAGGTGAGAGAACAGAGAAGAAAAAGAGGGTCTTCTTCTAAGGCTGTCTTGTTCATCTCTCTTCCTCATTTTTTTTTAGATTATTTAAGAGTACCTCTGATCTATATTCTTTCTTCCTTTCTCTCATCTTTGGAATAATCCAAATTCAGAAGAAGAAAGCACCAAATCGACCATCAAAGAAGGATCAGCACAATACTAGCATACTGTGCTGATTTTTTGCATCAGGACTTCTGATCGTGATTCGTGGGATCATGTGGATGACTCCTAGAGGCTGGACACATGTACGATTGCAACATCATCCTTAAGTCTGGATCAGCAAGTTAGAATATCTAACTTGCATAGGTAATAGATCTGATCTATTTTCTTTATACATGCATTAAATGTAGTGTATATGCATGTTGATGTGATCAACATGTTTTAGTTCCTTCCTTATATTTAATTTCTGATTTAATGTCATGCCATAATTATGTAATAGGATATTAGATTTAGGGTATTCTATAGTATTAAAATTAATTTTGATTAATTTTAATTTTTTGCTGCTTGATCTTAAAAAAGTTTCAAGATCTAGCCCTAAAATCCTAGATTTGCTTCCTTCAGAGGGTCCCTTATATATGTGGAGCTCATAACAAATTGATGGTGATGGCCATAACTACCTAGTAGTGGGCCATTCGAGGCCACATGGAGTTTGTTATGGAGGATAGTGTCCATTGTCGTGACGTGCTAGTCTATTGGGATTTCATAGTTGAAGTTCGGATGGAACAGCCATTGGTGATGAATAGCTTCATATCATAATAGTTTTGGAGAAGTTTAGGCTTCTCTGAGGTTGCCTGCGTATTGATTGGTTTGCATTATGTTAGAAGCTGAATCTGCATAGCCGACGAGGTCCTTCTGGGCGATAATAAAAAATTCGGCTAAAAGAAGCCTGCTTGGCGACTGGATGGGGTTTGACTGGAAGGAGTTCGGCTAGAATGAGCCCTTTGGGTAGTCAGCAAATAGATAATTTGAAGATAAGATCCTTTTATCAACTCTAACTAGCACATTCGAGATTCCAAATTTGATAGGACTAAGATCTGTCACTCTCAGTAAGGCATAGAAGTTCGTCGAGGAGAGAAGCTCTGCTAGTCAATGATTCCTGCCATAAGATTTAATCTACGATGGTGAGACCCGACTTGAAAGAGATCTAATTAGGAAGGAGTTTGGCTAGCTTCAAGATTGGCCAAATCGGGCTGCACAGGGATTGAATGCTTAGTCACTTGCTTAGACGACTGCTTTCACTATTCAAGTTCATCCGAAAGGAGTTCGACTGGAGCCAGCCACTTATAATGGAGGAATTTAGTTGCCTTCACAACTTGTCAATGAATAGAGTCGGATCAATTGGACTCTACTACTCAAGTCTTATAGTCAACTGGGAAATGATCACTTTCACTATTCAAGCTCGTCTAGGCGGGGTTCACAATGCTTCATAGGCTTTGCAGCTTACCCATGAAGTCTAGAAGATCAACTGGCTGATTGAAGGTCGGCCATCCTGAGATTACCTTAGAACCAGATCAAACTTTGACAGGAATGGATTTAACCCCAACAATTATAAAATTCTTTTTTATTAAAAAATTATAATTATTTTTGGCCAAAAGGCCTATAGAAATGACATTCAAAAAGAAACTAGGATAAAAGTGACAATCACTAAGAACAACTATATGAGACTCAAATACAAGTTTCAAGATTCCTAATGCTAGACTGAAACTAGTCTTTCATCTCCAACATTCAGGAACCTCTAGCCTTACTCAAATCTCTTACTGACCTACAACCCCTATAACGAATTACAAATATGGTAAGGGCTATCAGTATCTAATACCTAGTCAATTTGATCATTAATAGAGAAATTGCAAGTGTTATCATATAAATACCTTGCCCAGCAATAACTTGCTTCTTTCTCGGTCTGTTGGGATCTAGTGAGGTAATTTACTGAGGATAGTTTCTCTTCCAATGCCCCCACTTCTTGCAGAAGAAGCATTCAGCTTGACTCTTATCGAGCTTGATCTTCTTGGTCTGATCCTGCACAGATGTTGCAGCTTGAACTTATACCTTCTTTAATTTCTTCTTTTTGTTCTTCTTCCCTTTTTCAAAGGGTTGAGAACTAGAAGATGAATCTCCTACTAAGTTCATCGACTCTTTATGGAGTTGGTGATCCTCCTCAAAGTTCTGAAGCAATCCTAGTAACCCATGGTAGTTAACTTCAGGCTTTGTCATTCTTTAATAAGTAAGGAATGGGAGATATGATTTGGGCAATGAGTTTAAAATCATATCTTTCCCTAGTTGCTTGCACAAGAGAAATCCGATCTTGCTCAAACCTTCCATCAGCTCAATCATGTACAGTACAAGATCAGTGACAGAAGCTACATCCCTCATCTTGGCGTTGAAGATAGCATAACTAGTTTTGTGCCTCTCAACATCATCAGGTGTACCAAAAGATTCATTCAACACTTGAAGCATGTCTTCTAGCTGAGCTGACTCAAACCTACGACTGAATTCATCGCTCATGGTAGCCAACATAATGCAATGCACCGTGATTCAATCATTGAGCCACTTTTGGTAAGTGTCTCTGACCATTCCACATGCATTAGGTGCTGGCTTCTTAGGTACTAGATCTATCGATACACACAAAATTCATTCATGCTCCAGGACTATCTTCAACTTTCGATATCAGTTACCAAAGTTGGGTCCCACCAGCTTATCATTATCTAACAATGATCAAAGTGAAAGGAAAGTGGCCATATCTGCACAAAGGAAAATCAAAATCTAATTAGTAATTGATTCATTAAATCTAAAGATTTGGACTTTAATCAAAAGATTTTTCCACTATTTTATTCGAATTGATAGCCTCTATCTCTAATTTGAAAAATTATCCTAATTTTTTAATGGATACTAGAATCCACATAGACTGCACATAAGCCCAACTTTGGTTGGTCAACCCATCTACATCTAAGGGTAGGTTCATAATCAATTATTTTTCTAAATAAATTTTAGTAATTTAATTTTGCTCTAGTTCCTAATCAGTAGGCTTTGGCCTCCACTAAAATGATCCGATTGGGTCCAATCATTAACATGACCATACTTGGTCCATCTAATCGATGAATAATTAAGCTCAACTTTGGTTGGTCAACCTAACCACCATTTAGATAGATATGGCCAAGAAATCATATTATGAATAATAATTCCATTAGTCGATAAGCACCAGGCCTTTGGGCCTCAAATGATTATTAAACTAATGGACTCATTATCATTCATTTAATGGGAGTTTATGTTCTAGTTATCACCATAACTATTTCACTTTTAGGGATCTAATAATTTTAGAAGATTTAATTGATTTAATTTAAGAAAGATAGAGAGAATGAGCCAACCAATTTCGATCCTCCCACTGACTTCACTAAGTCAGATAAAAAAAAGATCTAATTCAAACCGACATTAGGAGCACCTAAATCAGTCACACTGATTTACCTAATTGACATGGGTGAGCCCAAATCACCAAGTGATCTAATCAAAATCTAATTCATCAGGATGGTCAGATAAGTAAGATCGGTAGAAAGGATATACCATTAACTTATCAAAGATTGAATCAATGCGAGTAGCTCCTAATTAAAAATCATCAGTCAGATTGCCAAACTTACCTTAGACACCTTCCAATTCATTAGTTTCAACTTGACCAACCTAGAAATTTTGGGTTCAACAATATAGCCAGGAATCAAGTTCATCTTGGTTCTTGTTAAAGACATGGACTTGACCAACTACAACTATTGTAATTGATCTAAAGAATTCTTGACCTAATCTAAGACAACTATTGATTAGATTTAGTCAATTCTCTAATTAAGTCCATTCTTTAATCTAATGTTAGATCTAACCCAATTAATGAACCTAATTCCTACTAATCCATTAACCTAATATGTTATGATTTGGGTCTTAGGATCCTCAATTCACAATCCTAAATCCTAATCAATCAATTCTTAATTCTTAATTAAGTTTTAGGCTAAGGGTTGGGGGTCGACATTTCGAAAATGATTTTCATGTTTGTAAAAAATTTTTAAAATATGATTCTACCAACCAGTTGCATGTTTGATTCATAATTAATATGCACATATAACAAGCATGAAAAATATTTTAGATCTAATCTAAACATACTCATGAAATTGAAACTATTTCAATTCTAATCAATCATAAATCATTTTAGATCAGATCTAATGCATTTATGATGATAAAAATAAGATTAAAACTCTTTTATCAGATCATAAAATTTCTTAGATCTAATCTAAAATATTATGATTAGGATTTTAGATCCACACACACTAGGACAACCTCTCCACTATAAGGGGTTAACCTTACAGCAGGACAACCTTACAGTGTATGTAATCTAAAATTTTATTTTTAGATTTAATCATCAAATTATAAATTAGATCAAATCTAAAAATATAATCTAATCATGCATAAATATGTAATAAAATAACCTAGACTCTGATACTAATTGAAGGAATCAGATCTAGGGTTCAAGGGTTAGCTTTTGAAACTTTCTTAAAATTATAGTGAAAGAGATGAATTAATCACATTAAATCATATACAATATAACATAAAATCCTAGATCTAGGATTTTACTATATTATTAAGGTATGCTATTAAATCAAAAAAAAGAATATCAAAAGAACTACATGTTGATCATATCAACAGTAGACTACTCTAAATCATATCTAGACAGGTAAGTAGAGAGATCATATCATCTTACCTTTGAATCTCGAGTTTCTTAACTCGTTGATCCAGATCTGAGATAGTTGCTTCGATCCATACATATGTTTGAACTTTATGAGTTATCCACATGAGCCCTCGATCATAGATCTAAAGTCCAATGCTCGAAAATCAGCACAGTATGCTGGTACTGTGCTGATCCTTCTTCGACGATTGATCTAGATCTTCTTTCTTCAACTTATAGACTTTTCAACTTTTAAAAGTTGAGGAAGATGATTCATGACACTGAGACACCTCTCAAACACTCACAAAGATGGAGGAATAGGAGTTGAAGAAAAAAACTCTAGAAGAAGACCCTCTTTTTCTTCTTTCTTCTCTCACCAAGACTCCTTGATTGGTATCTTCACAAAATCCCATGCCCTAGGCTTCTCTCTTAGATTTTCCACACCCCTAACAGCCTCTCTCAGATGTGTAATCCACAAAAAAATTAGAACAAAATTCATTTTATATATAGAGATATAGAGGAATCCTTGACTAGGTCAAATACCTAGTCAAGAGGTATCCAAATAGGGCTAGACTTGGGGAGCCCAACTCTTGGGCACCCCCTCCTTCTTTTCTACTGTGGACCATCATGTTTTGTTTCACAAAACCTCTCTTAAAATCTATGAAAAAATCATCAAAAAATCAGGGGTGTGGGTGGCATAAAGAGGGAGGAGTTTTAGTTGCTTAAAATCTTGTCTCATAGAATTTAAATCAACTCAAACTCCTTTTTTGACTTGGTCCATCTTAAATTTTCATGTAAGAAAGAAGTGAGGGACTTGGGGTATGTGTGGAAGGCCTGGAGAGAATATTTTCTATGAAAAAATCTAAATGAAATGGCATTGGGGGTGTTGGGGCTAAGGTGGTGCATGGAGATAGTAGTCCTAGTCTCACTAGGATTCCTAGTTTGACATGGTCCAACTTGATCCTTGAATCAAATTAAATTAAAATTTAATTAATCCAATTAGATTAGGTCTTAGTTCAACTAACAAACTAATTAAACTAGATCAAATTAGATTTAATTCTAATTTAATTTTTTAATCAAATTAGAAATTGGGTTGATACAAGTCCTAATTGAACTAGGACTAGTTCTTCCTTGCAATTTGCTCATCCAATAAACCAATTGAACTTGATCCAATCAAGCCCAAATCAAATCTAATTAAATTATATTTAATTAAACTTAATCTCAACTCTCTAGCTTAATCAAATAAAACTAATTAGTAATCATATTGCTAATCGATCCTCCTATAATACTTGCACTAGGTCAAACATCAATCGTATTGATTGTTTAACCCTAGAATGATTTTTAATCATTGATCAACCATCTGATTAAATTGAGAACTCTTATGTATATGATTCTATAGATCCAAACCTAAGTCGGTAGCATAGAAATAAATTTTTATACCAATCAAAGTGACCATCTAGCAATGGTACCCGATGGTTGGATAGGTCGAATGTGTAAAACAACATCCTCAGAATCCATGTGGATATAGTTTTTATATAATTCATCTTCTTGATCAAAATGCTTGTAGAATACCTCAAAGTTTAACTATCAACCCCGATTAGGTCATCCACATTATATTTTAAAATATCAAATCCATCTTATGGATTACTCTGGTCAAGATTTTTGCTATATTGAAATACAGTAATGCATTCTTCTCCAACTCTTGAAGTGGTCAATCCCATCTTAATCACTCTTCGACTTCGCAAGTACTTGACTGTGCCCAAAAATCTTCCATCACTGAATTAAAAATTCAGTTAGTCTGGTACTAAAGCACAGTGAGTTGCTTGCAAGTCATTTGGTGATCTCAGGTCTAAGGGACACTTATACCTATGTCCCATCAGAGCAATTCTTAACAGCAGAATGCTCTAAAATTGATCATGTTCCATGATAATGTACCCATACATCTCATTTGTATGCCATACTAGTGTCTCCATACTTTTTGATTAAGAGGACAACCAACCTATATGGCATACAATGACCTATGCTCGATAAACACTATCATCCTAATTAATAGCGTATCATTTAGTCATAAACAGTTTTAAGGACTAATCAATAAATTCTCTCTTTATCGAAACTAAATAGTCCTAAGAACTTCATCACAATAATAAAGTTCATTAGAAGATGTATACTTTATGATAAAAATATCAAAATAAATATTTTATTTATTAATAAATTAATTATAATTACAAGGTAGCTCAACTATCAATAGGTTGATGATTGACTTTAGGATATATTTTTCAATAATAATTGCCTCTTGTCGATACATCAAACGGGCCACACACATCTATATGTACTAGGGTAAGTAGGTTTGTGACCTTTTTTTCATGTCCTACAATAGAAAGCTTGGTCATTTTGCCATGAAGGCATGATTCACAAATTGGATATGACTCGAAAGTCAATAGACTCAATAGCATGAATTTCTTCAATTTGTTAATCCTATCTTTTGCTATATGACCTAGCCTATGGTCCTATAGATACCTATCATTTAGACTATCCTTAGATCGCTTTGATCCAATGACATTCATGTTTTGCTCGATATTGAAAATAGAAACATCAATATGTAACTGATAAAGAACATTAATAAGAAAATCACTTGTAATTTTATTTCTTTCAAAAAGAATATTACAATGGTCCTTAAGATAACTAATTACATAGCCTTCCTGTGCTAAACAAGAAATAGAAATCAAATTTCTGCTTGCTGTAGGCACATAAAAATAGTCCCTAAGTACTAGATCTAATCATGATGGTAGTCAAAGAGGATAGGTTTCCAGGGCTACAGCAACAACTCTTGCTCCATTTTCAACATGCAGGATCATCTAACCATCCCTCAGCCTCTTGCTCTCCTCAAGATCTTGCATTGAAGTGCACAAGTGAGCACTAGAACCAAAGTCAAGCACCCAACTAGATGCAGAAGAAATCGTAAGGTTAGATTCTATAACGAGCACACCTCCAGAAGGACCTGCCTTTTTTTTATTCTTTAGGCTAGCTAGGTATAAAGGGCAATTTCGCTTCCAATGGTCATCTATATTGCAATGAAAACACTTTTCTTTATCGATGGCCTTCTTCTTTAGCTCTCCTTTCTTCTTCTTCCCTCTATCTATCTTCTACTTCTTTGCAGACTTCTTCTTCTTTTCAAAAGACTTTCTCTTAGAGAAAGTCCACTCCACAGCAAGCACTGAGCCATTTGAACCTTTTAAAGAAAGCTCAGTAGTGACCAGCATATTCATGAATTTAGCTAAGGTACATTGAAGCTTATGAATATGGAAGTTCATAATGAGCTGCCTATATGCATCAGTCAAGGACTGCAAGATAACATCAATTTGCAAGTTCCTGTCTAGCTTGACACCGAGCTTCTCAAGCTCTTCTAAGTCCTTGATCATCATTAGATAATGATCTTGGATCGACTGTCCATCACGCATTTGAGCCTTAAAAAGTTTTCTTATGATTTGATACTTGGCTACGCGACTCTCTTCACCAAATAACTCTTGTAGGTGAGCCAACATTTGGTGAGCAGTCTTGATGTCCTTATGTTGGTACTGAAGTTCATCAGACATCGAGCCTAACATATAGTACCTAGCTTTATTATCTTTGTCTATCCACTTTTTCAGAGACACTCTCTATTCAGCGGATGGACGAGTTGGTAAGGTGGAGGAATCCTGGTCCAATATATGACTTAGCTTTTTAGAATCCAAAATAATTTTATATTCCAGAGTCAATCCTTATAATTTAGTCCGATCAGTCTATGGGTATCCAGCATACGGGCTAGTGGATTAGACGCAAATATTTTTCTATAGAGAGTCAAAGTTTCCAGTTAAATTTTATAATTAGACTTGATCAATTTATTTAGAGGTTTTATTTTTAAATAAATTAGGCTCCTACTATTTTCTTGGATTTCTACGCTTCCTTAGCATAAATGCAAAAATCTCAACAATCATAGATTTTTAGTGGATGATGCGGTCCTACCGACTAGCTCACCACCTCACTTAACAGTTATTGATGATGGGTCAACTAATGAGTGGACAACTCTTGTCCAATAATTTTCTAATCATGGTGCATCCAAATCTGACCTCTAATTCATAAAGCTCACCATGCCCGAAATATTGCTCTACTCCTTAGTTAAGTCAGACCCACCATTTGCATGAATTGAATTTCTGATTGGATCCCTCACCATATCCAAAATATTGAGCCCAACCAATAGCATCCAATATCAATAGTATGGTTGCATCTTCCTGGTGCAACTTGTTAGATATGTGTATCCTAGAAGCCAAAATTGGCTGACACTTGTAATACACTTCTAGGGGTAAAATTATAATTTTAATTATAAATAATAAAATAGATTATTTTCTATCACATATGTGTATTTAGTATCTGTGATACATTCCTTGAGTTAATGGTAATGATAATTCTTATTTTCAAGAGTTGAAAATTTAAGACAAAAATTTTCATTATTAACTCATAAAATGCTCCTGACTGTAGGATCATCATGAGGATGGTGATTGATCCGAAAGATTAGTGTACAATCGCTTCTTTATAGTAGATGAGTCTTGAGTCTATGGTGTGAGACACCAAAATGAGAGTATAGGTACTCGTTAGAGAATGAGGGCATTGAGCGTGACCACCTTGTGTAGTCATAAGAAAGTCTACCTTCTCATCGATGACTGACTCGAAGCTGTAGTGGTGTGTCTGGTTCTTTGATTTGAGGTGCATCGGCAGTTCACCTTGAGGATGTTATAGTTTGACTACACCATGACTCGATCTCCTAGCTATTCAGAATCTTGAGGTGTATCTTGGCTATAACATGTTCATTATAGGAATTGGATTGCACCAAGAATCTATCTACCTCAGTGGATGAGGAGTAGCCCTATGATGATCATGAGAATCAAGTCCATAAGCCCATGGCCATGGTAGAGAGTGAAATAATAGAAAGAGTTTCTATTAAGATTTTCACATCGGATTTGAATCAAATGATTAAATTATATGATAGAACTTAGGGTTTGACGAGTTTACCTTAATCTTAATCTGATCGAGGCTCAAGATAGAAGAACTTAATCACACAAGTAGCTGCATCAAAAGATTTATTTACAGTTTTGATGGGTTGCCACCATATACTGCTAGGTGTCACTGATGGATTTTGAGAGCAATTAGAATGATTTAGATGATCGATCATTCTAGTTGTCTGAATCAGAAGAGTTCTGATCCATCGAAAGGAGTTTCGATGATGTTGATGATGGAGATCACTATATATCCCATTACTATATAGAACTAAACCTAACTGGATCACACAAATAAGGATTTAGATTTGGATATCATCAATTAGACTAATCCAGTTTAATTGATTTAAATTAGATTTAATTAGATTCAAGGAAATCATGCTAGCACATGATTGAACCTAACATTCTCCTTTTTCTATCATTAAAAGTTATCTCGACTGAGGCAAATGAGTTTGTGCTCACTCAGGTACCTTTACTTGGTCTGACTGAAGCTTATCTAGGTTAGAAAATGATTGTCTTAATTTATGAGATAAATTTAAGACAACACCTACCATTTTTCATCACCTACTAATTCTTGTCCTTTGACTTTGATTAAACATTGACCTTTGACCCTTGGACATCTGCCCATATGTCATGCACTTATTGAAGAGTAGATCGGGGCTTGTCCCCTCCCTAAAAATTAGAAAGAAAGGGGTGCATGCCTAGGATGGCGTGCGCCCATGGATAGGGATGCCTAGAGTCCCATACGGATGGGACTCTAGATTGCTTCTTGGATTCAAACTAGGTGACCCTCACCTATAGACTTTGACCAGTCTTAGGCACCACCTTAGGATGAATCTATGGGTCTCTTATCTGATTGGATCAGGTGATGTCATTCCACCAATCAGATTTAGATCTGATTAAATGAAGCAACGTGATTGACCGGGGTGATGTGGCACTGCATGGCGCAGCAGGGTCTATATAAAGACCTATCTGCGCCCAACTTTCATAGAACTTTTCTTAGCCACACCCCAAGGCTGCCCCTCTCCCTCCTCCATGCTACCTTTTTGATCCTCTCTCTCTTCTCCACATCTAAGGAAGTTGGGCCTTAAGATTAGTGCGATTCAGGCAAGAAAAGGCTGACGAAAAGAAAGAAGGCAGCATTGCTGTAGAGACGACAACAGATCTTCGAAAGGAGTTTCAAAGACCCTCCAAATCTGATCCAAATCTGATTTTTGGAGATGAGATAAAGAAGAAAAAGATCTCTAGATCCAGCTCAAGTGGATACCAATAGAGATAAGGCGCTTGCATGGCTAGATCCAGAACCTCAGGCAATCAGCAAGATCATCAACGGATAATCGGATTACCCATATCAAGGTAAAACTAATTTAGATTTAATTTAATTTAATTTTTTTATTTATCAGATCATAAAATTAAATCTAAAAAATCTTAGATCTAATTAGGATCTAAGAAAAAATTTTTGAAATATGCATCTTGATCCAATCAGATCTGAACGAACCTAACCCCGGGAAATCAGGATTTTTCTTCAACTGGTATCAGAGCCAGGTTCTTATAAAATTTATTTAGATCTAATTTAATCTAATAAATTAATAATTTTAGATATCACATGAGATATGATTAGATTTGAAATAAAAAAAATTAGAAAATTAAAATTAATTAATCTAGATCTAAAATGTATAAGATACATAACTAGACTAGGAATAGAATAGTTCTGTGTGTAGTCTAGTATAATCAAAATTTTTATTTGATTAAATATGATTTTTAAATTTATTTATTTATAATTTTTTGATTTCATAAATATTACAATCAGATCTAAAAATAAAAAATAAATTAAATTAAATTTATTCATATGAGATATGATAGTTGCATGTTTAGACTAGTTGTAGAATAGTTCTACAATAGGGTCTAGATTAAATTTTATTTGATGAGATCAAATTTAAATTTAATTTTTTAGATGATTATGAGATAATTTAGATCTAAAAAATGCATGATATGATACATGAGATGTATGCAAAATATGTTTTTAAGTTAGATCAATTTTTTATATGAGATATATGATGTAGATCTAACTAGTTTTGTAGATTAGTTGTATTTCTGATTAAGGCATTCCCCTTGGCCGTTCGATCATAAGAACAAAGTAGGATTTAAAGACCCTCTCTTTTCCATTCAATGGGGTGTTCTTATGATGTGTAGGGATGCTGCGCATTCGTCCTTAATCAGAAATTGAAAACTTACTTTCTGCAAAATCCTAGATCCTAAAATCCTAGGATTTTATTTACATGTTTTATTTATGAACCCTAAACTTAATTAAGAATTAAGATTATGAAACATATTAGATCTAAAATTGAAGAATTTTCAGATCTAAGACATATTCATAAAATTGGGTTCGGACTTGGGTAGCTCAATTAGGTCTAGCGGTTGATCAAACCGAATCAAGAGTTGGTTAGATGGGATCAATAGTGCTTAAATTGACCAGCCTAATAGGATTAAGTCTGGGTCAAGATCGAGTCACATGAGTGATCGATCAAGCTAAGACCTAATTAGGCTCAGTGGTTAGAGTCTGGATTGTAGGCTAACCCAATTGGTTCTGGCTCAATAATTTGGTGTCTAAGGTAAGTTTGGCAGATACGATCGACTGATTTTTAATTGGGAGCTACTCGACTCGAATGCATTCTTGTCGAGTTAATGGCATATCCCTTCCATCCGATCTCACTTATCTGGCCATGTTTGTTGACTCAGTTTTGATCTGAGGTGGTCAATAATCCGAAGCTAACCCATGCCACTAGGTTAGTCATAATGGTTATGACTATGTCAAGTCTAGTTTAATGAGACCTAAATCAAATCTTCCTAAGAAAAGATTAAGTCTAAGATCTTCCACCATTGTAGATGTGCGGATCCTTTTCGGGGTTGATTGTTCTCGACTAGTTATAGTGGCTCAGTTGCACCGGAAAAGATGCAACCATGTCTATTAGGCATTAGATGCTACAGGTTGGAGGATGGATTGGGCTCAATATTTTGGATATGGTGAGAGACTTAATTAGGAATCCAATCTGTGCAAATGGTGGATCTGACTTAACTAAGGAGTGGATCAATATTTCAGACACGGTGAGATTCATGAATTAGAGACCAAGATTGGGTGCATCATGATTAGAGAATCATTGAACAAGAGTTGTTCACTCATTGGCTAACCCATCACCAATAACTGTTAGGTGAGGTGATGAGTAAGTTGGTGGGACTGCACCACCCACTAGAAATCAGTAATTATGGAGATTTTTGCATCTCTATAGAGGGAGTGTAGGGATCCAAGAAAATAGTGGAAGCTAATTTGTTTAAAAATAAAATTTTTAAATAAATTGGTTAAGTCTTAATTACAATATCTAACTAGAAACTTTGACTCTCTATAGAAAAATGTCTGCATCCAATCCACTAGCACGAATCCTGAACACCCATAGACTGACCAAATCAAATTACAAGGATTGGCTTCAAAACTTTAAAATCATTTTGGATTTCTAGAAGTTAACTCATGTATTGGATCAGGATCCTCCTACCTTACCAGCTCATCCATCCGCTCAGTAGAGAGCGTCTCTGGATAAGTGGATAGATGAAGATAATAAGGCCAGATACTACATGTTGGGCTCGATGTCTGATGAGCTTCAGCGCCAACATGAAGATATCAGGATTGCTCACCAAATGTTGGCTCATCTACAGAAGATGTTTGGTGAATAGAGTCGCGCAGCCAAGTATCAAGTCACTAAACGACTGTTCAAGGCTAAGATGCGTGATGGGCAATCAGTCCAAGATCATTGTCTGATGATGATTAAGAACTTGGAAGAGCTTGAGAAGCTCGGAGTGAGGTTAGACTTAGATCTGCAGAATGATATAATTCTGCAATGCTTGACTGATGCATATGGGCAGTTCATCATGAACTACCATATGCATAAACTTCAAAATTTCTTGGCCGAACTTATGAACATGCTGGTTACTTGAGCTTTCTATGAAAGGTTCTAAAGGCTCAGTACTTGCTATGGAACGGACTTCTTCCAAGAGAAAGTCTTTTGGAAAGAAGAAGAAGTCTATGAAAAAGTAGAAGGTGGAAGGAGGAAAGAAGAAAAAGGCAGAGCTGAAGAAGAAGGCCACTGACAAAGAAAAGTATTTTCATTGCAACAATGACGGCCATTGGAAGCGGAACTGCCCTACTTACCTAGGCCACCCTAAAGAAGAAGGAGACAGGTCCTTCTGGAGGTATGCTCGTTATTGAGTCTAACCTTATGATTTCTTCTGCATCCAGTTGGGTGCTTGACTCTGGTTCTAGTGCTCACTTGTGCACTTCCATGCAAGATCTTGAGGATAGCAGAAGGCTGAGGGATGGTGAGATGATCCTATGCATCGAAAATGGAGCAAGAGTTACTGCCGTGGCCATGGGAACATACCCTCTTCGACTACCATCTAGTTTAGACTTAGTATTAAAAGACTGTTATTATATGCCTACAGCAAATAGGAATTTGATTTCTATTTCTTGCCTTGCATTAGAAGGATATGTAATTAGTTTCTTAAGGACCATTACAACATTCTTTATGAAAGAAATAAAATTGCAAATGGTTTTCTTATTAACGGTCTTTATCAGTTACATGTTGATGTATCTGCTTTTAATTTTGAGCAAAATATGAATGCCATAAAATCAAAACGAACTAGGGATAGTCCAAATGATAGGCATCTATGGCACCTAAGATTAGGTCATGTAGCAGAAGATAGAGTTAACAAATTAGAGAAAATCGAGCTATTGAGTCTGTTGACTTCTGAGTCATATCCAATTTATAAATCCTGTCTTCATGGCAAAATGACTAAGCTTCCTTTTGTAGGACATAGGAAAAGGGCCATGGATCTTCTTGCTCTAGTACATATTAATGTGTGCGGCCCATTCGATGTGCCAATTAGAGGCAATTTAGTTTACTTCATAACCTTTTTCGATGATTTATCTAGGTATGGGTATGTGCATCTTATGAGACACAAGTCTGAAGCCTTTGAAAAGTTCAAAGAATTTAGATATGAAGTAGAAAAGCAAATTGGAAAACCCATTAAGATTCTTCGATCAGATCGAGGAGGTGAATACCTTAGTCAGGAATTCCTGGACTATCTCAAGAAAAATGGTATAGTCTCTCAATGGACTCCACCAGGAACACCTCAACTCAATGGGGGTCTCAAACTGGAGGAACCAGATCCTATTAGATATGGTCCGATCCATGATGAGCTTCATAGGCCACCCTGATTTTCTTTGGGGATACTGTTTGTTAACTACAATATACTTACTGAATAGG
>QRFJ01000168.1:178397-207222 GCA_006176705.1 Cocos nucifera
GGAGTGTGTGGCTCAATTAGAGTCTTCATATGGTCTAAACGGAGGTTGTCCAAGTCAGAATAGGTTGTCTTATTTGTAAGATTACCTGCCATTTTGGTCACCTGCCATTTCTTGTTCTTTGACTTTGGTCAAAAGTCTACCTTTGACTGGGTCAAACTGTGACCATTGACCCTTTGACTTTTGAGCACATGTCATGCACCTATTGGAGAGCTGGTGGGGCTTGTCCCCCTGCCAGAACTTGGCAAGGAGAAGGGCGCACACAAGGGGTGCGTGAGCCAAGTAGGAGCGCCTAGGAGTCCTTGTTGGACAAGGACTTCCACCTCCCTTTTGGAGTTCCAATCAGAGTTCTACTAAGAATCCAGTTTTGACTGGTCTTAGCGCCCTCTAAGAAGGAATCCAGGGGTCTCTATTCCAATCAATCAGATTTAGATCTGATTTCACAAAGGGTTGTGATTGGTGAGAGGAAGAGGAGTTGGATCATAAGAGGTCTATAAATAAAGACCCTGCGCCCAACCCTAATCCTAAGTGAATGAGATTCCCACGCCCCAAGGCTGCCTCTCCTCTCTTTCTCCAATGCCATAGTCTCTTCTCCCCTTGCTCTCCACGTCCAAAAGTGTTTTGGACTTTAGGTTGGTGCGATTCAGATCAAGGAAAGGCGATCAAAAGCAAGAAGGCTGCGCTGCTGCAAAAGGACGACTGCAGATCTTCAAAAGAGTTTTGAAGATCCTCCAGATCAGATCCAGATCTGATTTTTGGAGGTGTGATAGAGAAGAAGAGGATCTCCAGATCCAACCCGAGTGGATACCGGTAGAGGCCAGGCGCTTGCGTGGCTAAGATCCAGAACCTTCCGCTGCAA
This sequence comes from Cocos nucifera, assembly GCA_006176705.1. NCBI lineage: Eukaryota > Viridiplantae > Streptophyta > Magnoliopsida > Arecales > Arecaceae > Cocos > Cocos nucifera. The sequence goes on from QRFJ01000168.1 coordinate 179,254, forward strand.
TCAGGATCATCTACAGGGTAATAGGATTACCCAAATCAGGTAAATTAAATTTGATTTAATTTATCTTATTTTATTTTATTTATTAAAATAATAAGAATCAGATCTGAAACATATCAAGATCTGATTGAGATCAAGAGAAAATTTTTGAAATATATCTCTTGATCTAATCAGATCTGGACGAACCTGGACCGGGAAATCAGGATTTCCCTTCAACTGGTATCAGAGCCATGGTTCTAAAATTGTTTAGATCTGATTTTAATTTTATTTTAATTAGAAAATAAAGTGATTTCAGATGTCACATGAGATGTGATCAGATCTGAAATCAGAAAAATTAAAATTAAATGATTTGGATCTAAGAACATGAAGATATGCATGACTAGTTCTAGAATAGAATAGTTCTATAGAATAGTTTTGCATGTCTTTGATTTAATCTGATTAAATCATATTTTAGATCTTCTTATTTACTATTTTCTGATATTATAAGTGTTATAATAACATCTGATAAACAGCAAATAAAAATTATTTAATTTTAAATATCATATGAGATATGATTAGATGCATGACTAGACTAGTTGTAGAATAGTTCTACATAATTGTCTAGATTAGAATTTATTTTGATTAGATCAATTTAAATCTAATTTTTTAGATTATTATGAGATAATTTAGATCTGAAAACATGCATGATTATGATACATGAGATGTATGCAAAATATGCCATGATTAGATCTACTTTATATATGAGATATATGATATAGATCTGATATTGTTTTGTAGTATTGAATGTTCCTGATTAAGGCGTTCCTCTTGGCCGTCCGGTCATAAGAACGAAGAAGGGTTTAAAGGCCCTCTCTTCCCATTCGATGGGGTGTTCTTATGACGTGTAGGGGTGCTGCGTGTTCGTCCTTAATCAGAAACCCAAAACTTACTTTCTGCAAAACCCTAGATCCTGAAACCCTAGGATTTATTGTGCATATTTTGTTTATGAACCCAACTTAATTAAGAATTAAGTTTATGGAATATTAATTAGGTCTAAAATTGAGAATTTCAGATCTAAGACATATTCATAATACTGGGTTCGGGCTTGGGTAGCTCAATTAGGTCTAAGCGGTTGATCAAACCGAATCAAGAGTTGGTTAGATGGGATCAACAATGCTTAAATTGACCAGCCTAATAGGATTAAGTCTGGGTCAAGATCGAGTCACGATCAAGCAAGACCTAATTAGGCTCAGAGGTTAGAGTCTGGATTGTAGGCTAACCCAATTGGTTCTGACTCAACAATTTGGTGTCTAAGGTAAGTTTGGCACAGACGACCGACTGGTTTTTAATTGGAAGCTACTCGACCTGAATGCGTTCTTGTGCGAGTTAACGGCATATTCCTTCCACCGGTCTCACTTACCTGGCCATATCTGTTGACACAGTTCTGATCTGAGGTGGTCAATAATCCGAGCTGACCCATGCCACTAGGTTAGTCATAATTGTTATGACTAAGCCAAGTCTAGTTTAATGAGACCTGAATCAATTCTCCCTAAGAAAAGATTAAGTCCTGAGGTCTTCCACCATTGTAGACGTGCGGGCCCTTCCCGGGGTTGATTGTTCTCGGCTGGATACAGTGGCTCAGTTGCACCGGGAAGACGCAACCATGTCTATTAGGCATTGGATGCTATGGGCTGGAGGATGAGTTGGGCTCAATATTTCCGGATACGGTGAGAGACCCAATTAGGAACCCAGTCTATGCAAATGGTGGGTCTGACTTAACTAAGGAGTGGATCAATATTCCGGATACGGTGAGATTCATGAATTAGAGACCAAGTTTGGGTGCACCATGATTAGAGAATCATTGAACAAGAGTTGTTCACTCATTGGCTAACCCATCACCAATAACTGTTAGGTGAGGTGATGAGTCAGTTGGTGAGACCGCACCACCCACTAGAAATCATCAATCGCGGAGATTTTCGCATCTCTACAGAGGGAGTGTAGGGATCCGAGAAAATAGTGGGAGCTAATTTGTTTAAAAATAAAATCCCTAAACAAATTGGTCAAGTCAAAATTACAGTATCTAACTAGAATCTTTGACTCTCTACAGGAAAATGTCTGCGTCCAACCCACTGGCACGTATCCTAGACACACATAGACTGACTGGACCCAATTATAAAGATTGGCTCAGGAACTACAAAATTGTTTTGGGTTCAGAGAAGTTAACACATGTTTTGGACCAGGACCCTCCCACCTTACCAGCTCGTCCATCCACTGAACAGAGAGCGTCTCTGGAAAAATGGATTGACGAAGACAATAAGGCCAGATACTACATGTTGGGCTCGATGTCTGATGAGCTCCAGCGCCAACATGAAGATATCGGGACTGCTCGCCAAATGTTGGCTCACCTGCAGGAGATGTTTGGTGAACAGAGTCGCGCAGCCAAATATCAAGTCACGAAATGACTTTTTAAGGCTAAGATGCGTGATGGGCAGTCAGTCCAAGATCACTGTCTGACAATGATCAAGGACATGGAAGAGCTTGAGAAGCTCGGTGTGAAGTTGGACTTGGACTTGCAGAACGATATTATTCTGCAATCCTTGACTGATGCATATGGGCAATTCATCATGAATTACCACATGCATAAACTTCAAAATTCCTTGGCCGAGTTGATGAATATGCTGGTTACCGCTGAGCTTTCTATGAAAGGTTCTAAAGGCTCAGTTCTTGCTATGGAACGGACTTCTTCCAAAAGAAAGTCTTATGGAAAGAAAAAGAAGTCTGTGAAAAAGCAAAAGGTGGAAGGATCAAAGAAGAAGAAGGCAGAACCGAAGAAGAAGGTCGATGGCAAAGGAAAGTGTTTCCATTGCAACAGCGACGGCCATTGGAAGCGGAACTGCCCTACTTACCTGGCCACCCTGAAGAACAAGAAGGAAGGTCCTTCTGGAGGTATGCTCGTTATTGAGTCTAACCTTACGGTTTCTTCTGCATCCAGTTGGGTGCTTGACTCTGGTTCTAGTGCTCATCTGTGCACTTCTATGCAGGGTCTTGAGGATAGCAGGAGGCTGAGGGATGGAGACATGATCCTACGCGTCGGTAATGGAGCAAGAGTTGCTGCAGTAGCCGTGGGAACATACCCTCTCTGCGATTACCATCTGGTTTAGACTTAGTTTTAAAAGACTGTTATTATGTGCCTGCAGCTAGCAGGAATTTGATTTCTGTTTCATGCTTAGCACAAGAAGGTTATGTGATCACCTTCTTTAAGGACCATTGTAACATTCTTTATGAAAGAAATAAAATTGCAAATGGGTTTCCTTGTTAATGGTCTTTATCAGTTGCATATTGATGTACCTATTTTAACTATCGAGCAAAACGTGAATGCCAAACGACCTAGGGATAGTCCAAACGACAGATATCTATGGCACCTGAGATTAGGTCATATAGCAGAAGATAGGATTAACAAATTGGAGAAAAATGGGCTATTGAGTCCATTGACTTTTGAGTCATATCCAACTTGTGAATCTTGTCTTCAAGGCAAAATGACTAAACTCCCTTTTGTTGGACATGGGGAGAGGGCCACAGATCTCCTTGCCCTAGTACATACTGATGTGTGCGGCCCATTTCGATGTGCCGGCTAGAGGCAATTTTGTCTACTTCATTACCTTTACCGATGATCTGTCTAGGTATGGGTATGTGTATCTTATGAGACACAAGTCTGAAGCTTTTGAAAAGTTCAAAGAATTCAGACATGAAGTAGAAAAACAAACTGGAAAACCCATTAAGGTTCTTCGATCAGATCGAGGAGGTGAATACCTTAGCCGGGAATTCCTAGACTATCTTAAGGAAAATGGCATAGTCTCTCAATGGACTCCACCAGGAACACCTCAACTCAACGGGGTTTCAGAACGGAGAAATCGGACTCTATTGGATATGGTTCGATCCATGATGAGCTTCACAGACCTCCCAGATTTTCTTTGGGGACATTCATTATTAACTTCAATCTATTTACTGAATAGGGTTCCCTCTAAAACCGTTCCTACCACACCGTATGAGATATGGCACGGTAAGAAACCAAGTCTGAGTCATCTCAGAATTTGGGGTTGTCCGGCTTCATGTCAAAAGACAACAAGCGGACAAGTTAGAGTTTAGGTCCTTTAGAGCTCGATTCATAGGATATCCTAAAGAGTCATTAGGATACTATTTCTACATTCCAGAAGACCACAATGTGATTGTGAGTCGACATGCCATATTTCTTGAAAAATAGTTTATTCAAGATAGTGGCATTGGAAAGCAGATTAAGCTTGATGAGAAAGTCTCACAAGCAGAACGAGCTAAGGACCAAGTGGAACCAAATCAGGTTGAGCCAATAAGAACACTACCTCCTCCACCTCGTAGATCGGAAAGAGTTTCCCGTCCCCCTGAAAGATACTTAGGTATTATTTCAGAGGATGTAGAGGAAATGTTCCTCATAGGTAATGGTGCTCATGGTGATGATCCCAAAACCTACAACGAGGCGATATCAGATATCGACTCCGAGAAATGGCTTGAGGCAATGAAGTCAGAAGATTCGACTCGATGCACTCAAACCAAGTCTGGACCTTGGTAGATCCACCAGAAGGTATAGTACCTATTGGGTGTAAATGGATCTTCAAGAGAAAGATTGGTGCAGATGGGAATGTGGAGACATTCAAGGCTAGACTGGTGGCAAAAGGTTATAGTCAACGTGAAGGCATTGACTATCAGGATACCTTTTCCCCGGTAGCTATGCTAAAATCCATCCGCACATTGCTTGCTGTTGCAGCCTATTTCGATTATGAAATATGGCAAATGGACGTGAAAACGGCATTCCTAAATGGATATCTTGAGGAAGATATCTATATGGAACAGCCGCTAGGTTTCACATCCAGTGATACTGATCACAAGGTTTGCAAGCTGCAAAGGTCCATATATGGACTTAAGCAAGCATCTCGGAGCTGGAACACTCGTTTCAATGATGTGATCAAAAAGTTTGGTTTCATCAAAAATGAAGAGGAACCATGTGTTTTCAAAAGGGTCAGTGGGAGCGCTGTTGTCTTCCTCGTATTGTACGTGGATGACATCCTCCTTATTGGGAATGATATTCCCATGTTGACATCAGTCAAGATGTGGTTGTCCAAGGAATTCTCCATGAAAGACCTAGGTGAAGCATCCTTTATTCTAGGAATTAAGGTCTATAGGGATAGACCGAATAGGATGCTAGGACTTTCACAGAAGATGTACATAGAGGAAGTACTAAAGAGGTTTAGTATGGAAAACTCTAAGAGGGGATTAATACCCTTCAGACATGGTATTCATCTTTCCAAGAAGATGTGCCCCAGCACACCTGAGGAAATAGAACGCATGAGCAAGATCCCTTATGCTTCTGCAATAGGGAGCCTCATGTATGCCATGCTATGTACACGACCTGATATAGCCCATGCTGTGAGTGTCACAAGCAGATATCAGTCAAATCCAGGTGAAGAACACTGGACTTCTGTGAAATGTATCCTTAAGTACTTGAGAAGAACTAAGGATATGATGTTGGTCTTTGGTAATGGAGAACTCCAAGTTCAGGGATACACAGACTCGGACTTCATGTCCGATATAGATGATCGAAAGTCGACATCTGGAAGTCTGTTTGTGTGCAATGGTGGAGCTGTCAGCTGGAAGAGTTCCAAGCAAACTGTGATAGCAGATTCCACCATGGAAGCAGAATATATAGCTGCATCAGAGGCTGCAAAGGAAGCATTCTGGTACAAGAAGTTTGCTGCAGAAATTGGAGTAATGCCATCAGATGCCATTCCTCTTTACTGCGACAACAATGGCGCCATAGCCCTTGCTAAGGAGCCGAGGTCTCACCAGAAGTCCAAGCACATTGAGCGGCGATATCATCTCATCCGCGATTACCTTGAGAAAGGTTACGTTGAGGTCAAGAGAGTCAACTCCGCAGATAATGTGGCAGACCCACTTACAAAGCCGTTGGGCCAGCAGAAGATCGAAGCCCACCTTGAGAAGATGGGACTTAGACTTGTAGCCAATTGGCTTTAGGACAAGTGGGAGATTGTTAGATATATGTGCCCTAGAAGCCAGAATTGGCTGACACTTGTAATACACTTCTAGGGGCAAAATTATAATTTTGACTATAATTAATGAAATGGGTTATTTTCTATCACACATGTGTATTTAGTGTCTGTGATACATCCTTTGAGTTAATGGTAATGATAATTCATATTTTCAAGAGTTGAAAATTTAAGACATGAATAATCATTATTAACTCATAAACAGCTCCCGACCATAGGATCATCACGAGGATGGTGATTGATCCGGAAGGTTGGTGTACGATCGCTTCTCTTTAGTAGATGAGTCTTGAGTCTACGGTGTGGAGACACCGGAGCGAGAGTACAGGTACTCGTTAGAGAACGAGGGCACTGAGCGTGACCACCTCGAGTAGTCATTAGGAAGTCTACCTTCTCGTCAATGACTGACTCGATGCTGCAGTAGTGTGTCTGGTTCTTTGACCTGAGATGCATCGGCAGTTCACCTTGAGGGTGTTATAGTTTGACTACACCATTACTCGGTCTCCTAGCCATATGGAACCCTGAGGTGTATGTTGGCTATAGCATGTTCATTGTAGGAACTGGATTGCATCAAGATGGGAATCTATCTACCTCGGTGGTAGAGGAGCAGCCCTATGATGATCATGAGAATCAAGTCCAGAAGCCCATGGCCATGGTAGAGTGAAATAATAGAAAGAGTTTCTATTTAGATTTTCACATTGGACTCGAATCGAATGATTACATCATATGACAGAGACTAGGGTTTGACGAGTTCACCTTAACCCTAATCTGATCGGGGCTCAAGATAGAAGAACTTGAATCACACAGGTAGCTGCACCAAGAGGTTCGCATTCAGCTCTGATGGGTTGCCACCATATACTGCTAGGTGTCACTGGTGGATTTTGGGAGCAATTAGAATGATTTAGATGATCGATCATTCTAGCTGTTCGAATCAGAAGAGTTCTGATCCATCGAAAGGAGTTTCGATGATGTCTATGATAGAGATCATGACATATCCCATTACCATACAGAACTGAACCTAACTGGGTCACACAAACAAGGGTTTGAATCTGGTGATCATCAATTGAACTGATCTAGTTCAATTGATCTGAATGAGATTCAATTAGGTTCAAGGAAATCGTGCTAGCACTCGATTGAACCTAACGTTCTTCTTTTACTATCATAAATAAGTTGTCCTGACTGAGCCAAAGGAGTTTGTGCTCAATCAGAGGCCTTCATATGGTCTGACTGGAGGTTGTCCAAGTCAGAATAGGTTGTCTTATTTGTAAGACATTACCTGCCATTTTTGGTCACCTGCCATTTCTTGTTCTTTGACTTTGGTCAAAAGTCTACCTTTGACTGGTCAAACGTTGACCATTGACCCTTTGACTTTTGACCACATGTCATGCACCTATTGGAGAGCTGGTGGGGGCCTGTCCCCCTGCCAGAACCTGGCAAGGAGAAGGGCGCACGCCAAGGGTGGCGTGAGCCCAAGTAGGAGGCGCCTAGGAGTCCTTGTTGGACAAGGACTCCACCTCCCTTTTGGATTCCAATCAGAGTTCTACTAAGAATCCAGTTTGACTGGTCTTAGGCACCCTCTAAGGAGGAATCCAGGGGTCTCTATTCCAACCAATCAGATTTAGATCTGATTTCACAAAGGGTTGTGATTGGTTGAGAGGAAGAGGAGTTGGATCACAAGAGGTCTATAAATAAGACCCTGCGCCCAACCCTAATCCTAAGTGAATGAGATTTCCCACGCCCCAAGGCTGCCTCTCCCCTCCTTCTCCATGCCATACTCTCTTCTCCCCTTGCTCTCCACGTCCAAAAGTGTTTTGGACTTAGTTTGGTGCGATTCAGATCAAGGAAAGGCGATCAAAAGCAAGAAGGCTGCGCTGCTGCAAAAGGACGACTGCAGATCTTCAAAAGAGTTTTGAAGATCCTCCAAATCAGATCCAGATCTGATTTTTGGAGGTGTGATAGAGAAGAAGAGGTTCTCTAGATCCAACCCGAGTGGATACCGGTAGAGGCCAGGCGCTTGTGTGGCTAAGATCCAGAACCTTCCGCTGCAATCAGGATCATCTACAGGGTAATAGGATTACCCAAATCAGGTAAATCGAATTTGATTTAATTTATCTTATTTTATTTTATTAAAATAATAAGAATCAGATCTGAAACATATCAAGATCTGATTGAGATCAAGAGAAAAAATTTTGAAATATATCTCTTGATCTAATCAGATCTGAACGAACCTGGATCGGGAAATCAGGATTTCCCTTCAAAAATGTGGTTATCTAAAGAATTCTCCATGAAAGACCTAGGAGAAGCATTCTTTATTCTGGGAATTAAGGTCTATAGAGATAGACCGAATAGGATGCTAGGACTTTCACAAAAGATGTACATAGAGAAAGTGCTAAAGAGGTTTAGCATAGAAAACTCTAAGAGGGGTTTAGTACCCTTCAGACATGGCATTCATCTTTCCAAGAAGATGTGCCCTAGCACACCTGAGGAAATAGAAAACATGAGTAAGATCCCTTATGCTTCACCAATAGGGAGCCTCATGTATGCCATGTTATGTACACGACCTGATATAGCCCATGTTGTGAGTGTCACGAGCAGATATCAATAGAATCCAGGTGAAGAACACTGGACTTCTGTGAAATGTATCCTTAAGTACTTAAGAACAACTAAGGATATGTTGTTGGTCTTTGGTAATGGAGAACTCCAAGTCCAGGGGTATACAGACTCGGATTTTATGTCTGATATAGATGATCGAAAGTCGACATCTAGAAGTTTGTTTGTGTGTAATGGTGGAGCTGTCAGTTGAAAAAGTTCCAAGCAGACAGTGATAGCAGATTCCACCATAGAAGCAGAATACATCGCTACATCAGAAGCTGCAAAGGAGGCATTCTGGTACAAGAAGTTTATCGTAGAGATCGAAGTGATGCCATCAGATGCCATTCCTCTATACTGCTACAACAATGGCGTCATAGTCCTTGCCAAGGAGTTGAGGTCTCACCAAAAATCTAAGCATATCGAGCGGCGATACCACCTCATCCGTGATTACCTCAAGAAGGATTACGTCGAGGTCAAGAGAGTCGACTTTGCAGACAATGCGGCGAACCCACTTACAAAGCCATTGGGCCAGCAGAAGATCGAAGCCCACCTTGAGAAGATAGAACTTAGACTTGTAGCCAATTAGCGTTAGGTGAAGTGGGAGTTTGTTAGATATGTGTGCTCTAGAAGCCAGAATTGGTTGACACTTGTAATACACTTCTAGGGCAAAATTATAATTTTGACTATAAATAATAAAATAGGTTATTTTCTATCACATATGTGTATTTAGTGTCTGTGATGCATCCCTTGAGTTATGGTAATGATAATTCTTATTTTCAAGAGTTGAAAATTTAAGACAAGAATTTTCATTATTAACTCATAAAATGCTCCTGACCGTAGGATCATCATGAGGATGGTGATTAATCCGAAAGGTTAGTGTACAATCACTTCTTTATAGTAGATGAGTCTTGAGTCTACGGTGTAGAGACACTAGAGCGAGAGTACAGGTACTCGTTAGAGAACGAGGGCACTGAGCGTGACCACCTCGAGTAGTCATAAGGAAGTCTACCTTCTCGTCAATGACTGACTCGAAGCTGTAGTGGAGTGTCTAATTCTTTGACCTAAGGTGCATCGGTAGTTCACCTTGAGGGTGTTATAGTTTGACTACACCATGACTCGGTCTCCTAGCCATTCAGAATTCTAAGGTGTATGTTGGCTATAGCATGTTCATTGTAGGAATTGGATTGCACCAAGATGGAATCTATCTATCTCGGTGGATGAGGAGCAGTCCTATGATGATCATGAGAATCAAGTCCATAAGCCCATGGCCATGGCAGAGAGTGAAATAATAGAAAGAATTTCTATTAAGGTTTTCACATCGGACTTGAATCAAATGATTAAATCATATGATAGAAATTAGGGTTTGACGAGTTCACCTTAACCCTAATCTGATTGGGGCTCAAGATAGAAGAACTTAATCACACAAGTAGCTGCACCGAGAGGTTCGTTTATAGTTTTGATGGATTGCCACCATATACTGCTAAGTGTCACTGGTGGATTTTGGGGGCAATTAGAATGATTTAGATGATCGATCATTCTAGTTATCTGAATCAAAAGAGTTCTGATACATCGAAAGGAGTTTTGATGATGTTGATGATGGAGATCACTATATATCCCATTACCATATAGAACTGAACCTAACTGGATCACACAAATAAGGGTTTGAATCTGGATATTATCAATTGGACTAATCCAGTTCAATTGATTTGAATTAGATTCAATTAGGTTCAAGAAAATCATGTTAGCACACGATTGAACCTAACATTCTCCTTTTTCTATCATTAAAAGTTGTCTCGACTAAGCCAAATGAGTTTGTGCTCACTTAAGTACTTTTACCTAGTCTGACTGGAGCTTGTCTAGGTTAGAAAAGGGTTGTCTTAATTTATGAGATAAATTTAAGACAACACATGCTATTTTCCATCACCTGCTAATTCTTATTCTTTGACTTTGGTCAAATGTTGACCTTTGATCCTTGGACATCTACCCATATGTCATGCATTTATTGGAGAGCAGATAGGAGCTTGTCCCCTCCCTAAAAATTGGAAAGGAAGGGGTGCATGCCTAGGATGGTGTGCGCCCATGGATAGGGACGCCTGGAGTCCCATACGTATGGGACTCCAGGTTGCTTCTTAGATTCAAACTAGGTGACCCTCACCTATAGACTTTGACCAGTCTTAGGTGCCACCTTAGGATGAATCTATGGGTCTCTCATCTAATTGGATCAGGTGATGTTATCCCACCAATCAGATTTAGATCTGATTGAACGAAGCAATGTGATTGGTCGGGGTGATGTGGCACTGCATGGCACAGTAGGGTCTATATAAAGACCTATCTACACCCAACTTTCATAGAACTTTTCTTAGCCATGCCACAAGGCTGCCCCTCTTCCTCTTCCATGCCACATTTTTTATTCTCTCTCTCCTCTCCATGCCCAAGAAAGTTGGGCCTTCAGATTAGTGCGATTCAGGCAAGAAAATGTTGACGAGAAAGGAAGAAGACAGCATTGCTGCAGAGATGACAGCAGATCTTCAAAAGGAGTTTCGAAGATCCTCCAAATCAGATCTAGATCTAATTTTTAGAGATAAGATAAAGAAGAAGAAGATCTCCAGATCCAGCCTGAGTGGATATCGATAGAGGCCAGGCGCTTACATGGCTAAATTCAGAACCTCAGGCAATCAGCAAGATCATCAATGGATAATCGGATTACCCATATCAAGATAAAACTAATTTAAATTTAATTTAATTTAATTTTTTTATTTATTAGATCATAAAATTAGATCTAAAAAATATCAGATCTGATTAGAATCTAAGAGAAAATTTTTGAAATATGCCTCTCGATCCAATTAGATCTGAACGAACCTGACCTCAAAAAATCAGAATTTTTCTTCACAACTGAGCCACTATAACCAGTCGAGAACAATCAACCTTAGAAAGGGCCTGCACATCTATAATGGTGGAGGACCTATTACTTAATATTTTTTTAGAAAAATTTAATTTTGATCTCTTTAAACTTGACTTGACTTAATTATAATAATTATGACTAACTTAGTGGCATGGATTAGCTCAAATTGTTAGCCACCTCAAATTAGAACTGGGTTAACCCAAATGGCTAGGTAAGTGAGATCGGTGGAAAGAATATGCCATTAACTCAAAAGAAAGCATTTAGATCGAGTAGCTCCAAATTAAAAATCAGTCGATCGTATCTACCAAACTTACCTTAAATATCAAATTATCGAACCAAAACCAATCGGATTATCCTACAATCCAGGCTTAAACTACGGAGCCAAATTAGGTCTTGACTTGATCGACCACATGTTACTGTGAGTCAACTTTGATCCAGACTTAATTCTATTGAGCTAGTCAATTCTAAGGACTCTTGATCCCACCTAACCAACTCTTGATTTGGTTTGATCAACCGCTAAATCTAATTGAGCTATCCAAGCCTGAACCCAAATTTATGAAGATGTCTTAGATCTGAAAGTTCATAATTTTTGCATCTAATTAATTTTATAATCTTAATTCTTAATTAAGTTTAGATTTATAAATAGAAACATGCCAAAGATCCAAGGATTTAAAGATCTAGGATTTTGCAGAAAAGTAAATTTTTATTTTCTAATTAAGGACAAATGCGCAGCACTCCTACATGCCATAAGAGCACCCCATCGAATGGAAAAAAAGAGCCTTTAAATCCTTCTTACTCTTATGACTGGACGGTCAAGGAGAATGCCTTAATTAGAAATAATTACTACGCTACAAAATAATAAGATCTATAATATATATCATATATAAAATCATAGATCTAGTCATGCATGTTATGTATACATCTCATGTATCAAATATTAAATCAAATATGCATGCTTTCAGATTTGATATATCTCATATAATATCTAAAAAATAAAATTTTAAATTAATCACATCAAATAAAATTTATTCTAGATAATTCATAGAACTATTCTACAACTAGTCTAGGCATGCATCTATCATATCTCATATGAATAATTAAATATTTAATTTTTTATTTTTAGATCTGATTATAATATTTATAACATCAAAAAAATAAAAATAAAAAAATCTAAAAATCATATTTAATCATATCAAAATAATGATTTTACTAGACTATATATAGAACTATTCTATAATCTAGTCTAATTAAGCATCTCATACATCATTGAACTATAATAATTAAATTTTCTAATTTTAGATCTAATCATATCTGATGTGATATCTAAAATTTTAATATTAGAATATAAAATAAAATAAAAAATTAGATCTAAAATAGATTTGAAGAACTGTAAATCTGGCTCTGATATTAGTTGAAGAAAAATCAGCATTTTTGACCACAGGATCGTTTAGATCCGATCATATCTATAGGGATATTTCAAAAATATTTTCTAATAAATTCTAATTAGATTTGATAGTTTTCAAATTTGATCTTATTGATCTAGTATTAAAACTAATATTAAAATAAAAATAAGAACATCATATGTTACCTTTAGGGTAAACCGCTTTTACCCTGTTGATGATCTGCTAGTGCCCGGGGTTCTAGATCTAGCCACATAAATATCTAACCACTATTAGAGTCCACTCGAGCAAAATCTAGAAGTGATCTCCCTCTAGATCTAATCTACAAAAATCAGATCTAGATCTGATTCATAGAGCCTTCAAAATAATGTTGAAGGTAGCGCACTCGTCTCACAAACACATCGTCTCTCTCCCTTGGAACCTTGCACCAATTGCCTTGGATCTTTTTGTAGAATTTTGCCCAACCTATTGGGAGTGGAGAAGAGAAAGAGGAGGAGGAAGAATGGGTGTGGAGATAGAGGGGGTGGTAGCACCTTGGTGTGGTGGAAAAATTCTTATTTTTTTTTAACCCTATGTGCATGAGGGTTTTAAATAAACCTCCATGTGCCATACAGTGCCTTGCAGCCTCAACGAATCAAATTTGTTGATTTAATTATATCTTAATCTGATTGGCTGAGTGATGTCACCTAGTCTAATTAGGTTAGAGATCCCTCAAACCCTCCATAAGTGGTGCCATAGATGGATAAACACGAAAGGATGGGCGCTAGATATTTGATCCTATAAAAACCCTAGGAGTCCTATGTTCATGGGACTCTCTCCTTTGTGCACATGCCCCATAGGGGCCAACCCTTCCTCCTTTTCTTTGTGAGAGGACCATAGGGACGTGTGCCCTAGATAAAACATAGGGGGTGCATGCCTCCTCTCTTTTCTTTCCTACATATGGGTCAATGTTTGACCCACATGTCTTGACAGGGATAGAAAATGGCAGGTGGCGATAGGAATTAGCAGGTATTATCTTATTTTCATCTGATGAATTAAGATAATTTTTTTCTAACCTAGATAAGCTCCAATCAGATAAAAACAAACCCATATAGGATTTTCTATTGAGCCCAAACCAATTTGGCTCAACCAAGATGAACCAGAAAGACTATAGAAGGAGAAAGTTAGGCTCGATCATGTGCTCACACAATTTTTTTGAACCTAATTGGATTTAAACCAAATTAATCAAACTGGGTTAGCTCGATTGATCACATCTGTTGGTGCAAAATTTGGTTGATGTCGAAACTGGATAGAGCTAGAGAAGCCGAGGTCGTCGCTGGGACCTACAAAAGAAGTCCAAGCTGAAGGAGGGGTGGCTCCGATAGGATCCTCCGATGGTCAAGTCAGCTCTTTTGATCAATAAAAATAGAATGCTCAACAAAGAAAGTAGCAGAGTTTTGGGATGGAGGAGAGAGCCTAGAGAAAACATATCTGGAGGATCCCTTTTATAAACGGAACCTATAACAAACTAATGGTGACAGTCACAATTGCTGAGTAATGGGCCATTTAGGCCACTTAGGATTTATTACAGAAGGTAGTGTCTGCTATCGTGACATGCCAATTGGAGTTCGGATGGGATGGCTATAGGCGATGGAGCATCCCTTACTGATGTTGTTCCAGAGGAGCTCGGAGGTTCTCATGATCAACCATGCGTGGGTCATCATTCACCGTATTGAGAGTTAGTGCTCAGATCCTTCTAGGCAACTGAAAGTAGTTCAGAAGGAGTTTGACAGAAGGAGGAGTCCGGAAGGAGTCTAACAGGTAGAGAAGTCCAGTGAAGGAGAAGTCCAGAAGGAGTCCGACTGGTGGAGAAGTTCGGAAGGAGTCCGACTGGTGAGGCGGAGGAGCTCGGCCACCTCAACCATTCAAACTTGTTCAGGCAAAGTCTGGAGGGATCTTGTGAATTTGGTCAAGGGTCAATTTTGGTCATCGCTACTAGATGGGATCATTCAGCAATCAAATATTTGGTCGAACATTGGTAAGCACGAGTTTGCCTCCAATAATAATCCCCCCACTAGCCAGTTCAAAGTTTGAAGGAAGAAAGTGTAGATGCAGCTACCGAAGTTCTTTTTAGTTTTTCGCGCTTGTCAGAATCAGACGTTTTGATGTTTACCGCACTGGCATCGAAGCTCTTTAAATTTGAAATGATTTCGAAAACATAGCCCTTCAAGCTTCCCACTACGACATTGCCCCAAGCGTGGCGTAATTAAGAATTTGCCTATAGCCATCACTCTACCACGACGAGTGGGACATGCGGCACTCATGGTCCGATCGAACAAGATCTATCATCATAACCATCTCGAGCTCTCCTTGGGTATTTAAGGCCTTCTCCCACCTCCGGAACCCATTCTTGCACAAGTCTTCTTCTTCCTTTGGCATCTATTCTTTTTCCGTCCAAGATCTTCAATCCCTCCTTTCATCTTCCTTGGTTTCGGGCATTCCTCCATCTTATTCTCGCCGCCCTCATCGCCCCTTTGTCATTCTTAACCAGCTTAGGTCAGCCCTTCAACACTTACTTTCAATTACTCTTGCCCCTTTTACTTCTTGTTCTCTCAATTTTTTCATACAAGTTTTTGCACTTTATTTTTTTCTGCTTTTCAGAATTTTTTAAGGGATTTACTTTGATCTACATGTCTTCTGAAACTTTTCAATCCGTCGATTCCTAGAGCTCATCCAAATCGGCCTTCCTAGACCCTGCCCCCCTGACCAAGGTTGAGCTTAGGAACATGTCCCATCAGCCTTTCATTCCGAACACCATCCCTTCCATCCTCATCCCAAATGACCTCTCTCTAATTAGGATACAATATGGCATTCCACTGGAGTACAACCTTAAGATCCCAGGGTCAGATGACCACACCAGTTCACCTTTGATTAGTCGATTTTGTTTGTATCTTGAAGTCTTACATGTCGGGCTTTGACTTCCACCTCCTTCCTTCGTAGTCATCCTATTTCGCTTTTTGAACATCTCCTTTGCCTCCATAGTACCGAACTCCTTTCGGTTTGTAATTGGTTTTCTTTTCCTCTATTGCCTAGTCGAAGTTTAGCCGACAGTCTCTCTATTCCAAATTTTCTACACCTTCAAACACCATTCTTCTGCAAAAGACTGGTGGTACAAATTCCCTCAAATTGATAAGAAGGAATTGCTGAAAGGCGCTCCTTCTTCCATTCATAACTGGAAAGAGAAGTACTTCTTTGTCCAATGCTCCACCCTATTGCTTGACCTTCCTCCTTGGGGCTTCCTTAGGAAATCCATCTGCCAACCTCCTAGCATAGATAGGGCCGACCTCGAGTCTTCTAATAGACTCAAGGCATACCGAGCTCCCAGTCTCTCCAAGCTTTTGAAGGAACGGACCTTATTTAGCATTGGCCTAAGCCCTCTTGATCCTGCCAGTATTAAACATATTTGTATACATGTATGGACTCTGGTAAAATTTGACACATACCTCGATTGATCGCGATTCTTTCTTTACTGTAGAAATGGACTCTGATGCTATCGGGAGGCTTGCCAAGAGCCTTTATGCCAAGAAGAGAAAGGAGGTAGCTCCAGGCGAAAGCTCGAAAGGGCGAAGGTTGGCAGCCCTAGCTCTGAGGTCCCGTACATCCCTACGGTCGCTTCCAAAGTCACTCTGAGCATCAAGATTCTTTCGATCATCGGGGGCAACATCGAAGGTGAGAGCCCTCAGCCTCCCACAGCCCCGAGCCTCCACGCTGGAGGGCCAATGCCGGAGCCCCTCACTGAGAGGGCAGGAGGGGTCGGAGATGACAAGAAGAAGAAGAGGGCCACCATCGCAAAGGTGGTCTAGAAGGCTCGTCCGGGCGGGTCGAGCGACAGCGGTGGCAACGATCTAGGGATGGATCCCTTTGGCAATTCGGAGATCATCTGAGATCTGATCGACAAGTTTGCCATGCCTGGAGAGGTGGACCGCCAAGCCGACCTCAACCAGATGCAATTTGTCTGGGAATCCCTTGGAACCTTCCTTAAGGTAGTTATCTTGCCGCATTTCTCTTTTATCATATATGTGTATTTATCACTATTGCTTTTTATCTTATTGTAACTCATCCATGGCAGTCGAGCCATCACATATTGGCCCATCTCAAGAGGATAAATCACCAAGAGGTGGAAGCATTGAGGGTCCAGGGGGACCTTCGGGCCGAGGTCAACAGCCTGCAAGGGAAGGTCGCCGAGGCCGGGCACCTAGTGGAGGAGAAGGTGGTGGAAAATGAGAACCTCCGGGGGGTGCTTCGGAAGGAGGAGCTCATCTCAACTAGGCTCAAGGCCACATTGGTCTTGGAGGAGGAGAAAAAAAGGGGGCTGAGACCAGAGTCGTCGAGTCGAAGGCTCAAATATCAAAATCTGCTTTGGAGCTGGCAGCCCGAGCCGTGGAGGAGTTCAAAGCCTCCTCCAAAATGAAGGACTTGAACATCGCATTCGGCCAGGAAGCATTCATAAAGGGCTTTGAACTCTATGAAGGTAGGGTGGCCTGGAGGTTTCCTGAGCTTGACCTCAACTTCCTGAAAGAGGAGCCCAACGAAGAAGCGGGGCCGTCTGGAGCTGCAGCTGACTCCTCTCCCACTGAAGTGGTCCCCAACTCCTCTGAGCCCACTGTCGAGGTGCCCAAGCCCGCGTAGGAGCCCAAGGTCGTTACCAAAGCGCCAATCGAACCCACTCTCGAGCCGGCAGTTGTCCCTGGAGTGCCAAGCTTCCCCGCTATTTTTCCTCCAAAGGTTGGGGGCCTTTGATAGTTGTATATATATATATATATATATATATATATATATATGTATATGTATATATATATATATATATATATATATATATATATGTATATGTGTGTGTGTGTGTGTGTATTGTACCTAAAAGTTTTTAGTTAAATGAAAGTGAACTTACTTTTGTCCATGCCTTTCCTTATATTTGTGTTATGCCATGTGTTATCCAGAATCCTTCCAATAATCAGAGTCGTAACCTGCCATCCCCAGTCGATGCCAACCCCTTACTTTAGGAAGTTCTACTGAGACCTCTAATAAAAAGCTTAAAGAAGAAAGTACACCACCTGAGGAGAAGTTGAAGAGGGTGGAAGACGACCTTCAAGCTTCTCAAAGGAATGCTTCAGAGGCGACCAAAGAGGTCACTCATCTCCATAATCTACACATGAAGGA
This sequence comes from Cocos nucifera, assembly GCA_006176705.1. Lineage (NCBI taxonomy): Eukaryota > Viridiplantae > Streptophyta > Magnoliopsida > Arecales > Arecaceae > Cocos > Cocos nucifera. The sequence continues at coordinate 197,412 of QRFJ01000168.1, forward strand.
CTCCACGAGCTTCAGCATCCGAAAAGCCAATTTTGAGAAGGATATCATCGAGATTAATAAAAATGCCAGTGATAAATTTTGGGCACTAATGGCGAAGATTAGCTCTCTTGAAGCCGATCTTAAGGCAACGAAAGAAAAGATCCATTTGCTAGAGGGGAGTTCGCCGTGGTCTATCGATAAGGCTCGATATGAGTGGGATTGGTCGAAGAGGTTCTCTACACTTCAGAAGCAACTGCATAACACCGAGCTTACTTATGATACCTACCAGTTTGGTTGGAGTGAGAGGATATCCCAGCTTGAGCAAAGGCTTTGTGCTACTAATAGCGAGGTAATCTGGCTCCGAAAATAACTCGATGATTGTCATCAATCCAGCACAAGTGGGGGATCAAAGCAGGTTGCCTCCTTAATAAGGACTCTGGGCAAGCTTTCAAAAGTGGTGGGGAGGGAGAAGATCGAGGTTCAATGGCTAAGGATCCAGCTATCGTACGAGCAGCAAGCCGTTAAGGATGTCGAGGCTGAGTCAGAGGTCCTAAGAAAGCAGTGGCGGGAGCTTGAGGACAAGTTCGGGCATGTTGACAGAATGTATATAGATGGTCTACATAAGAAGAAGGAGCTTGAGGAGGAAATCCTTAGGCTAAAGCAGTCTCTTATGATGATGGGGGTCGACAGCCTGAAGTCTGAGGGTTCCGGGCCTCTTTAGGACTTTGTCATTTTTTCTTTTTCCTTTTTTATACATGGTCTCGTGGACCTTTACTTTATAATGAACTTCGATTTCAATGAAGGAATATTCTCTCTGATCATCTTTTTGCTTTGTTTGCATTCTGTGCCTATTGATATTTCATTTCTCTCTTCTACTTTGACTTTCATTGAAGTGATTGTCAAAAAAGTAATTTTTCTCCTATCTTTTCATAACCAAAGATTTTTCACCTATGCTGCGATGGATTTATCCTTTCATGTTCTACTCCATTAATTTTCCTTCATCCTTTCATCGAGATGAGGTCCTTCCTCCTGCCTTAGGTAACCTGAGGTCCTTATTTATGCCAAGATAAGGTTCTCCTCCTATTCTTAACACAGCTATAGGAAGACATTAGGGCCGTTATCGGGACTTCTTCCCTCATCTCATCTTAAATTAATGAGGCCTTCGATTTTGCTCATGTTAGGACAAGGTCCTCCTTCTATTCTTAACATGACTGTAAGGGCACATTAAAGCTGTTGTCAGGGCCTCTCCCTTCATCTCATCTTAAACTAACGAGGCCTTCGACTTCGCTCATGTTAGGATAAGATCCTCCTATTCCTAACATGGCTGTAGGAGTATATTAGGACCGTTGTCAGGGCCTCTCCCCTCATCTCGTCTTAAACTAATGACTCCTTTGACTTCGCTCATGTTAGGATGTGGTCCTCCTCCTATTTCTAACATGGCCGTAGGAACACATTAGGATCATTATCAGGGCCTCTCTCCTTATCTCATCTTAAACTAACGAGGCCTTCAACTTCGCTCATGTTAGGATGAGGTCCTCCTTCTGTTCCTAACATGGCTGTAGGGACACATTAGGTCCATTGTCAGGATCTCTTTTCTCATCTCGTCTTAGACTAATGAGGCCTTCGACTTTGCTCATGTTAGGATAAGGTTCTCCTCCTATTTCTAACAGCCATTTTTTATTATTTCGAAGAGTTATTCCCCATCATCACATGATTTTTGCAACAAAAATAATTATATTGAAATAGAGGAGTTTTATTTGAAGGCGAATTACTGATAGTACATTCTTAAATCTTTTGAATTCCAAGGCCATAGGAGTATTGCTCCTCCAAACTCCTTCAAGTGATAAGTTTTGAATCGGATGACCTCCTCGACTTCATATGGGCCTTCCCAATTTAGAGCGAGCTTTTCTTGATTTTGAGGTTGTAAAATAATGACTTGCCGAAGTACTAAGTCTCCCACTTTGAATATTTTTTCTTTGATTTTAGAGTTGTAGTAACGAGCTACCTTTTGCTTATAGGCTGCCATCCGAACTTGAGCTTTTTTCTTTTTTTCTCCAATAAGTCGAGGTTAGTCCTGAGGTCTTGTGAGTTATGCTGCTCACTGAATGCCACGACTTGTGCTGATGGAAGTTTGAGTGCTATTGGGATGACCACTTCTATTCCAAAAGCTAAGGCAAATAGGATCTTCCCAGTTAGCAATCTTTGGATAGTTCGATATGCCTAGAGCACATGATAGAGTTCATCCACCCAAGTTTTCTTTGCTCTTTCAAGTCTTGCTTTGATACCCTGCAGTAGGATTCTATTTGTTACTTCAACTTCATTGTTTGCCTATGGATGGGCTACTGATGTAAAATGGTGAAAGATGTTCAAATCTTCATAGAATTTGGCAAATCTTGCTCTGGCAAACTATCACCCATTATCTATTATGAGGATTTAGAGCAAGCCATATCTGCAAATGATCGACTTTCAGATGAAGTCCTACACTTTTGCTTCAATAATTTTTGCTAGAGGTTCAGCCTCGATCCACTATGTGAAATAATCTATTTCCACTAAGAGAAACTTGCGCTATCCCGGTGCCATGGAAAAAGGCTCGAGTATGTCCATCCCCCACTGAGCAAATGGCCATGGAGCACTCAGGGGTGTAAGTTCAGAAGCTGGCTGCCTTTAAATGTTTGCACTTCTCTGATAGCGGTCACATTTTTTAACATACTCTATAAAATCATCGTACAAGATCGACCAATAGTAACCTTACCAAAGTAATCTATGTGATAAGGATCTGGCCTCTACATGACTTCCGTAGATTCCTTCATGCACTTTCCATAATGCAAAGTCAGCTTCTGAAGGTCTTAGACATCTCAAGAGCGATAAGGAATATGACCTTTTATACAACCTGCCTTCATATAGAACATACCAGGAGGCTTGATTTCTGAGTTTTCGAGCTCCTTTTGAGTCATAAGGAAGAGCTTGGTCTTTGAGATAAGCAACCAATGGATCAATCCAATATGGCTCATGGTCGATCTGCATTATAGACTATTATCCTTCTAGACCCAGGTGTTTCAGGACTTCAAAGAAGACCCCCCTAGGCAGCTCAATCAAAGCCAATGTTGATAACTTTGAGAGAAGGTCGGCCCTAACATTTTTCACTCTTGGGATCTGCTTGATGTCAGAACTATTGAAGACCAGAGTCAAGCTCTTCACTTTCTCAAGATATTTTATCATGTTTTCTTCTCAAGCCTCATAATCACCATTAACTTGTCCGACCACCAATTAAAAATCACTGTAGACTTGGAGTCGATCTGCTTTCAATTCTTCAATGATCCTTTACCCTGCAATCAAAGCTTCATATTCAGCTCCATAAGTCATGGAGAACTCAAAGCGTAATGCATATTTGATGATGACTCCTAGGCTAACCAAGATTAGCCCTGCACCTGCACTAGAAGCATTGGACAAGCCGTGTATTTATAAGACCCAAAAATCTTTAGGAAGGTTGGCTCTTTCTTTAGAGAAACTTGATTGTAACCAGGGAGTATCGACTTCATTCTATTCAGGCTTGGCTTCATCCAGAATGGTGCATTCAACTATAAAATCTGCCAGAATTTGTGCTTTGATCGATGGTCGAGGCTAGTAGTTCATGTCTAACTCGGTGAGCTTTATTGCCTATTTTGCTATTCTTCTAGAGGCATCCATTCGATGAAGAACTGCTTTGATTGGTTGATTAGTAAGAAAGGTTATGGTGTGCCCTTAGAAGTAAGGTCGAAGTCTCTGGGCTGCAATCAGTAAGATAAAAGTTAGTTTTTCTAACTTAGTATACCTGATCTCGGCATCCCTCAAGACTCAGCTTATGTAGTAGATCGGCCTCTTTACTTTCGCCTCTTCCTTAACTAGAACTACTACAAGGGCTACTGGGGTTACCGCTAGGTACAAAAATAATCCCTCTCTAGGTTCGGGCTTTGCTAATAGGGGAGGCGAGCAGAGATAGTTCTTGAGCTCTTTAAAGGCTTGTTGATATTCAATGGTCCAACAGAAGTTTTTCAACTATTTTAGGACTTGAAAGAAGGGCATACATCACTCGGCCGACCTCGAGATGAAGCAATTTAGAGCTGCCATCTTTTCGATCAAGCACTGAACTTCTTTGATTGATTTTGGAGCAATCATCTCTTGAATGACCTGAATCTTCTTTGGATTTGCTTCAATTCTACACTTCGACACCATGAATTTCAAAAACTTCTCCAAAGTCATGCCGAAGGCACACTTGGTTGGGTTCAGCTTCATCTTATACCTCCTAAGGATGCTGAAGGACTCTTCAAGGTCGGCAATATGATTTATTGAAGCTTGACTCTTGACAAGCATGTCATCTACATATACCTCCATGTTGCGGCCGATCAGTTCTTTGAAGATTTGATTGACCAGGCGCTGGTATGTTGCTCCTCTATTTTTGAGTCCAAAAGGCATAACCCTATAATAGTAAAAACCATGGTTAGTAATAAAAGCAGTTTTCTCCTCATCTTCTGGTGCCATCTAGATTTGATTATAGCCGAAAAAGGCATCCATGAAAGTGAGAAGCTAGTGGCCCGAGGTCACATCCACCAACTAATCAATCCTGGATTGGGGGTAGCTATCTTTCGAGTAGGCTTTGTTCAACTTTTTGAAGTCTATACACATTCTCCACCTACCATTCACCTTCTTGATGAGCATGATGTTGGAGACCTAGTTCAGATAGTTGACTTCTTGGATGAATCTGGTCTTGAGGAGCTTGTCAACTTCCTTGCAATTACTTTCTGTCTCTTTGGGGCGTGGCTGCACATCTTCACCTTCATTGGTCAATGTTTGGGATCAATAGTTAGATGATGTTCCATGACTTCGGCATCTATTCCGAACATGTCATCGGAGATCCAAGCAAAAATATCTACATTCCTCCATAGAAATTCAACAAGCTTCTCTCGTATCTCCTTCGCTAGGTTGGAGCTCATCTTTAGCGCGTGCTCCGCATTCCCATCATTTAGTGGGATAGAAACAAGGTCTTCCATGGGCTCACCTTGCTCTTTAATTAGATCATCGTGGACATCCAACCCATCAATCGGACAAGGGTCTAACTACTCATCCCTTTGCAAGGTGATTGAATAGCAATGTCTTGCTAGAGCTTGATCTCCTTTGATTTCTCCAATCCCATAGCTTGTTGGAAACTTCATTTTCAAATAATAGGTCGACACCACTGCTCGAAGCGCATTTAGATCAGGTCAGCCAAGAATTGCATTATAAGTCGATGGATCTTTTACTATTAGAAAGTCCACCAGTGCCTTGGACTATTGATAAGTGGTAAAAATATACTAATAAAAGTATTAAATTATAAAATAAATTAATTTATTTTATTAGAAATTGATACTTTTATTAATATTATGTAGGAAAGAAGGCCACCAATGTGAAGATCTCATTTTTCTAGTTTAGATGAAAAAAATTTCAAGCAAAACGGACTTCAAACGAGCCCAGAATTGAATTTCAAAAAAAAAAAAAAAAAAAACCGCCGATGCAACGCTGACGTCAGGATGACGTCAGCATTTTTCGCGGCGCACGGTGGACCATCTGAAGGGTAATTTGGGAATTTCATAGCTTAAAGCGCGCGCTGATTGGCTGAAGAACGCGGCGGTCCATGCAACACCGGGCTCGCGCACGGTCCACGGAGGGCAATTTGGGAATTCTGGCTGATCCAACGGGCGGTTTTCACTGAAGCTTGATCGGACGGACGAGAAGAAGGCGCTGATGGATGGCATCCGCAGCTCCCGATCGAGATCCAACGGCCGAGATTCATCCCGACATAAAACTAAAGGTCTGAAGGCTTATTTCAATGCGATCGGACGGCCCAGATTCGATCCAACGGATGATCCAACGGCTGATATTAAATCCGACTTGATCTGGGTTATTTTAAGGGGTTTTTGAGTGGTTTTTGGACTGTTTGATCAAGATCTAACGGGCAGAATTACCCAGATCTTAATTTGAGTTGATTTAGGAGTCCTAAACCTAATTTTTGATGGATTTTGAGGGGAATCAAACTCTTTATCTATAAAAAAAAGCCTGTTGTCGTGAAAAAAAAAAAGAAAAAAGAGAGAGACAAAGAGAGAGACGGGGAGAAAGAGAGAGAGGGAGAAAGAGAGAGAGAAAGAGAGAGGAGAGAGATAAAAGAAAAGTGATTTGTGAGAAAATCAAAAAAAAGGGTTTTTGATTTTTCTTCGACGATCAAGACATCGATCAAGGAGCCTCTTCTTCTTCGCCAAGTTCTCCACATCAAGAGCAGCAGACAATCAATTTCAGCAATCAAACAGTCTAATTTCTTCATGCTTTTTATTTTATTTGCTATTTTTGAATTTGTTATCATGAACTAAATTTTATTTTACTAAGGCTAAGGTGTAGCCACTCTTTTGATGCAATATTCAGTATGATTTATTTTTAAATTTTATTCATGAGGAGTATATAAATCTGATCTTAATGCTTTTAGATTACTGGCCATCTTCTAATTGATCTGATGAACATAGATGTTACGGACCAAGTACATCTATGTTAATGCTTCTTGATTATATACCTTGTATTATGAATCAAATTAGAATTCATATGCATGCGGAATTTTAGTGCGCTTTGGACGCAGCGTATTTTAATTAGAGGGTTTCACAAAACCTAATGCATTAATATTTATTTAAATTACACCTGGACCAAAGGATAATTAATAAATATTAATAGTTTTGCTATGCCTGGACCAAAGGGATAGTGAATAAATTAGGAGACTCCACCGTCACATGAAATAAAATTAATCTAAAAATCTGAATATTGTATTGACTGAGTTGGTGAACCGATTGCCTTAGTAATCCATTGCTCTTGAATTTAAAACCCTAATAATTTACACTCTCTCTATTTAATTAAAAACTTTTAATTATTTTTTTTTATTTTTTTTAATTTCTTATTCTCATAAATCGATCTTCTAAATAAAGCATAGGAAAGAGCTTTTCAGTACTTATTTTTCCAATCCTCTAGGGACGATACTCTACTCATTCACTTTATTACTTGATCGACTGGTGCACTTGCCATAGCTATAAATTAGCACGCATCAAGTTTTTGGCACCGTTGCCGGGGATTGTGTCTAAAATAATATTAAAATTTTGATCCTAGCTTTACTTTAGAAATTTATTTTTAATTTTTATTATTAAAAAAAAAAATTTAGTGCATGACACGTACTGGACATAGTAACTTACTACCTTTAGATCCAGAAATTGAAAGAACTATTAGAAGACTACAACAAGAGAGAAACATGGCAGCTGAAGATCCTAACGACATCAATCTAGGATTGGATATGGCGACTGAAGGACAGCATGAAGCTATTCGACCAGTACATCATCCATTAAATGATTACATCACACCATCTGTAGCCGATGCAGCTTCGAGCATCAGGAGACCGCCTGTACGAGCAAACAACTTCGAAATAAAATCGACGATGATCCAGATGATTCAATCAACTGTCCAATTCAGTGGACACATGCATGATGATCCGAATGCCCATATTTCTAATTTTCTTGAACTTTGCGATACTTTTAAAATTAATGGGGTGTCGGATGATGCTATTAGATTAAGGTTATTTCCTTTCTCTTTATGGGATAAAGCTAAAAATTGGCTTCATTCTCTTCCTGCAGGTTCTATCACAACTTGGGATGTCCTAGCCCAAAAATTCTTAGCCAAGTACTTTCCACCTTCCAAAACTGCTAAGATGCGCAACGATATCACTTCTTTTATGCAGATGGACATGGAGACACTATATGAGGCTTGGGAGCATTTCAAGGAACTGCTGAGGAGATGTCCACATCATCAACTACCCGTATGGCTTCAGGTACAAACTTTCTATAATGGTTTATCTCCTACTAATCGATCTATGATTGATGCAGCAGCAGGAGGAACCATTAATCGAAAAATGGAGGAAGAAGCCTTCGATCTGATCGATGAGATGGCATCAAATAGCTATCAATGGCAGACAGAGCGCATGATGCCAAAAAGACTAGCAGCTGTGCAGGGAGTAGATTGCGTGCCAACTTTACTAGCTGAAATTGCAGCCCTTAGAGCCGAAGTCAACAACTTAAAGGGAACAGCTATGCATGTTCAGAGCATGACTTATGACCTGTGTGGAGGAGGACACGATACGAGCAATTGCCAGACAGGTAATCCTTTTGCTAAAACAACTGATACAGCTAATTATATTGGTAATTTTTTCAGGCCGCAACAAAACAATCCCTACTCCAACACATACAATCAAGGGTGGAGGCAGCACCCAAATTTCTCATGGAGCAATCAAAATGCAGCACAACAGCCACCCCCGGGATTCCAAGTACCTGAAAAGAAGTCCAACATGGAAGAGCTGATGGTCAAATTTATGCAAAACCAAGAAGCAACTATAAAAAATTTGGAAGCCAAACTTAGGCAGGACCAAACAGCAGCAATTCGAAACTTGGAGATGCAAATAGGTCAAATGGCTAAGATAATCTCCGAGAGACCTCAAGGATCCTTGCCAAGCAATACGGAGACAAATCCAAGGGAGCAAGTCAATGCTATCACCCTAAGAAGTGGTACAAAGCTGGAGGAGCCTACATCAGAAGAAAGAGACTGAAGAGCCAACTACAAATAAGGAACCATCAACTCAAATTCGTCAGTCACCAAAACAACCAGCAGATGGATGGTCTCCAGGTATACGGATTTGCTGATCCAAATGTGAAGCCCTACGTGCCGCCACTACCATTCCCAGAGAGACAAATACAGCATCCAGATAAGGAATTTTCTAACTTTTTCAAAATTTTAAAGAATTTACATATTAATATTCCTTTTGTAGATGCTATTACTCAAATGCCCAGGTATGCCAAGTTTCTCAAAGAAATCTTAACAAATAAGAAAAAGCTGAAGGAGCATGAGAGAATAAATTTGAATGAAGAATGCTCAGCAATACTTCAAAATAAATTACCACAGAAGCTAAAAGATCCAGGGAGTTTTACTATCCCCTGCATTATTGGTGATTGTAGTTTTGATAAAGTTTTATGTGATTTAGGAGCAAGCATTAATCTCATGCCTTTTTCTATTTTCAGGAAGCTGGGTCTAGGAGAACCAAAGCCTACCACTATTACTCTTCAATTAGCCGATAGATCCATTAAATATCCAAGAGGTATAGTGGAGGATGTCTTGGTAAAGGTAAACAAGTTTATTTTTCCCTGTTGATTTTATTGTTCTTGATATGGAAGAAGATTATGATGTACCCCTTATTTTAGGGAGACCCTTTTTAGCTACTGGAGGAGCTTTAATAGATGTTCAACAAGAAAAATTAATTCTTAGAGTCCAAGATGAACAAGTTACTTTTAATGTTTTTCAAAGATACTAAACATCCTGATGATAATCAAACTTATTTTTCTAATTGATATTATTGACAATCCATTATATGAGAATTCTGTAGAAAATAGGTTTGAGACTATAAAAGCGAGCAATGTCAAATTGAAAGAAGGACTCGATCAAACATGAAAGTATTCCAATTGAAGTGGCACCGGATTGATCCACTTTAGAACTTCAAAGAAAGTCAAGCTGAAGACTATAAATCAGAACTACTAGATAGGTTGTTTCTTTTCTTTTTAGTTTTGATCATTTTTCTTTTCTTTTATTTTTTTAGTAATTTGTTGTTGCTCTTTTACTGCTCTGGTGTGTATTTTCAATTTTGCAGAAAAATCAATGAGAACTCAAGCAAAATTTCAAAGCTCCAAAGAACCAGACTGAACCAAATCAGGTGTATTCCTTCCTATCCTTTATTACATCCTTTATTTTT
>QRFJ01000168.1:207247-241568 GCA_006176705.1 Cocos nucifera
CCGAACCTGAGAGGATTATTTATTGTATCTAGTCGGTAACCAGTAGCCTTGTAGTATTTCAGTTAGAGAGGCGATAAGAGGCCGATCAACTACATAAGGTGCGTCTTGGGGAGGGGTGCGGATCAGGTATCTAGATTTAGAAAAACATAACTGTATCTTACTGATTGCAGCAGAGACTTTCGACCTTATCTAAGGCAACCATAACTTTCTACATAATAACAATAAGCCAGTTTCATCGAATGGATGTCGATCTGAAGAATAGCAAAATAGCCAAATAAAGCTACACGGTTAGACATGAAATATGCCCGACATCGATCCAACCAATTCTGGACCAGATTGTATAGATAGAATGCACCATCTGGATTGAAAGCAAGCCTGAATAGAATCGAAGTCGATACTCACCTGGTTCAAGTCAGTTTTCTCAAAAGAAAGAGCACCTTATCTAAAATTCTTGGGTTCTATAATATACACGGCTTGTCCAATGTTCTAGTGCAGGTGAGGCTAATCTTGGTTAGCTAGAGTATATCAAATATGCATTAACGCTTTGATTCTCATGACTTATGGAGCGGAATATGAGCTTTTGATTGCAGGTAAGATCTTTCAGAGAATTGAAGCCAGATCAGACCTAACAATCTACAGTATTTTAATTGGTCGTGGACAAGTTAAGTGTTGATATGAGCTGAGAAGAAAATCATGATAAAACTATCTGAGAAATGAAGAGCTGACTCTGGGCTTCAATAGTTCTTACAATCAAGCAAGATCAAAAGGATGAAAAATGTTAGGCCGACGTCTCTCAAAGTTAACATTGGCTTTGATTAGATGCCTAGGGGTCTTCTTTGAAGTCTGAACGACTGTCATAGAGTAATACGTCTAATGGCAGAATCGACCATGAGCCATATGGATTGATCAATTGCTGCTTATGTCAGACCAAGTCATGCCTTAGACTCAAAAGGAGCTCGAAAACTCAGAATATCAGCCTCCGGGTAATTCTCTATATTGAAGGCAGGTGTCATTAAAAGGTCATATTCCTTATCGCGTCTTGGAGTTAATGGACTTCAGAAGCTGAATTTGCATTTATGGAAAGGACATGAAGACTACGAGTCATGTTAGAGCCAGATCCTTTAATACATAGATTCTTTGTTAGGTTACTATTAGTGATCTGTACGATCGTCTTATAGAGTATGTAAAAAATTGTGACCGCTATCAGAGGAGTGCAACATTTAAAGGCACCAGCTTCTGAATTACACCCTGAGATGCTCCATGCATTTGCTATTGGCGGTAGGACATTACTCAGCTTTTTCATGCACGGATAGCGCAAGTTTGTTTGTGGAAATAGATATTTCAAAGTGGATCGAGTGATCTCTAGAAAAATATTGAAGCCAAGGTAGACTTTACTTGAAAGTCGATCATTCTGCAGATATGGCTGCTCTAAATCTCATAATAGATAATGGGTGATAGTATTGCCGAGCAAGATGCCAAATTCTACTGAAGATATTTGAACATCTCACCATTTACATCAGATAGCCATCCATAGGCAAACAATGAAGTTGAATTACAAAAGAATCCTAGCAGGTAATCAAAGCAAGACTATGACAAGAGCCAAAGTGAAAACTTGGGTGGATACACTCTATCATTGCTCTAGCATATCGAACTATCCAAGATTGCTAACTGGGAAAGATCCTATTTGCATGTAGCTTTTGGATAGAAAGTGGTCATTCCCAATAGCACTCAATTCCATCAGACAATCGTGGCATTCAGTGAGCGCATAACTCACAAGACCTCAGGACATAACCTGACTTTATTGGAGAAAAAAAGAAAAAAGCTCAAGTGGATGGACCTATAAGCAAAAAGGTGCTCGTTACTTACCACTCTAAAATAAGAAAAAATAGTTCAAAGTGGAGACTATACTTCGGCAAGTATTATTTTAAACCTTCAAAATAATGAAAAGTCGCTCTAAATTGGGAATCCCTATAAAGTCAGCGAGGTCATCCGATTCAAAACTTATCACTTGAAGAGAGTTTGGAGAGCATACTCCAATGGCCTTGGAATTCAAAAGATTAAGAATGTACTATCAGTAATTCCCTTCAATAAAAACTCTCTATTTCAGATAGTAATTATTTTGGTTTGCAAAAATCATGTGATGATGGGAATAACTTTCGAATAATAAAAAATGCTGTTAGAAATAGAGGAGAACCTTATTAAACGATGGCAAAGTCGAAGGCTATGGTCTAAGACGAGAATAGAAAGAATGCTGCAATGGACCTACATGTGTCCTACAGCCATGTTAAAAAGAAGGAGGACTCATCCTATACTGAGCGAGTTGAAGCCGTGTTAGCTTAGATGAGATACGGAGAGAGGCCCTGATAATGATCCTAATGTGTTCCTACGCCATGTTAGAAATAGGAGGAGGACCACACTCCTACATTGAGCGAAGTCAAAGGAGTCCATTTAGTAGACGAATGAGGACAGGCCCTGACAACGGTCCTTAATATACCTACCATGTTAGAATAGGGGATCTTACCTAACATGAGCGAAGTCGAAGGCTCGTTAAGTTTAAATTCAGATGAAGGGAGAGCCTGACTACAGCTTTAAATGTTTCCTTACGTTCATGTTAAATAGAAGGAGAACTGGTGGCAGGCGCGGGAGAGGTAACCAACCAAACCACACTGCCGTTTCCTCATCCTTTCATCGGATGAGTCTTCATCTGCACGTAGGTACCTCGAGTCCTATATTTATTGCCAAATAACGTTATCTCCTATTCTTAACACAGCTATAGGAGACATTAGCGGCGTTATCGGACTGTCTCCCTCATATAATCTATCAATTAATGAAGGCCTTCGGATTTGTCATCTTGGACAAGGTCTCCTCTCTATTCTTAACATGACTGTAAGGCAATTAAAGCTGATGTCAGGGCCTCTCCTTCATTTCATTTAAACTACGAGGCCTTTCGACTTCGTTCAATGTTAGGATAAATCCTCCTATTCATAAACATGGTGTAGGAGTATATCTAGACCGTTGTCAGGCTCCCCCTCATCTCGTCTTAACTAATGACTCCTTTGATACTGTCGCTCATTTAGTGTGTCTCATCCTATTTCTAACATAGGCCGTAGGAACACAATTAGGATCATACAGGCCTCTCCCTCCTTATCCTCATCTAAACTAACGAGGCTTCAACTTGGCTCAGTTAGAATAGTATCCTTCGTTCCTAACATGGCTTAGGGAACATTTAGTCATTTCAAGATCTCTTTTCTAATCTAGTCTTAGAACTAAATGAAGGCTGACTTGCTCATGTGTAGGATAAGGTTTCTCCTCCTATCTAACAGCATTTTATTATTTCGAAGGAGTTATTCCCACTCATCCACATGATTTTTGCAAAAAAATAATGTATATAAATGAGGTTTTATTTGAACGAATTACTGATAGTAATTCTAGAATCTTTTGAATTCCAAGCGCATAGAGTATTGCTCCTGCACAACTCCTCAATGATAAGTTTGATCGGATGACTCCTCGCACTTATATGGCCTTCCCAATTTTAGAAGCTGAGATTTTCTTGATTTTGAGTTTTAAATAATGACTTGCCGAATACTATATCTCCCACATTGAATATTTTTCTTGATGTTGAGTTTAGTACGCAGCTACCTTGTGCTCTTAGCTGCCATCGAACTGAGCTTTTATTCTTTTTTTTCAAATAAGTCGAGTTAGTCCTGAGTCTTGTGAGTTATGCTGCCTCCTGAATGCCCGACTTTGTGATGGAAGTTTGAGTGCCTATGATGACACTTCTATGTTCCAACTAAGAAATCAGGATCTTCCCGATTAGCAATCTTGGACTAGTTCAGATATGCCTAGATGTCACATGATAGAGTTCATCACCCAAGTTTTCTTCTCTTTCAGCTCTTGCTTTTGAATACCCTGCAGTATGGATCTTATATTGTTACCTTCAACATCATTGTTTGCTATGATGGTACTGATCGTAAAATTGGTTGAAGATGTCAAATTTCATAGGAATTTGGAAATGCTTGTCTGACTATCACCCAGGTAATCTATTATGAAGATTTAGAGCAAAGCCTATATCATGCAAGATGATCGACTTTCTAGATGAAGTCTACACTTTGCCTTAATTATTTGTTGCTAGAGTTCAGCCCATCCATCTATGTGAAATAATATATTTCCACTAAGAGAAACTTCCTCATCCCGTGCCATGAAAAAGCTCGGAGTATGTCATCCCATGAGCAAATGCCAGTGGAGCACTAGGGGTTGTAAGTATCAGAAGACTGGCTGCTTGAAATGTTTGCACTTTCTCATAGCGGTCAATTTTTAACTACTCTATAAATCACGATACAAAATCGACAAATATTACCTACCAAAAGTAATCTATGCTGATAAGGATTGCCTTATGATTCCGTAGATTCTTCAATGCACTTTCATTAAATCAAAGTCAAGCTTCTGAAGGTCTTAGAATTCTCAAGAACGAATTAAGTAATATACGCTTTAACAATGTCCTTCATATAAGAACTTTACCGGGGCTTAGAGTTTCGTGAGTTTTCGAGCTCCTTTTGATCATAGGAAAGAGCTTGGTATGCTTTGAGATAAGCAACCAATGGATTCAATCCAATATGGTAATGTCATCTGCATATAGACCTATCTATCTTTAACACAGGCTGTGCGGACTTCAAAGAAGACCCCCTAGGAGCTGCATCAAAGCCAATGTATAATTGAGGAAGGTCGCCCTAACATTTTTCACTCTTGGGATCTGCTTGATGTCAGACTATGAAACCAGAGTCAAGCTTTCACTTTCTCAAGATATTCTTTATCATGTTTTTCTTCTCAAGCCCATAATACCAATTAACTTGTCGACCACCAATAAATACGTGTAATTGGAGGTCGATCTGCTTTCAATTCTCAATGCATCCTTACCCTGCAATTCAAGCTTTCATATCAGCTCATAAGTATGGAGAACTCAAAGCGTATGATATTTGATGATTGCCCAGGCTAACAAGATTAGCCCTGCACGCCGAAGCAATGGACAGCCGTGTATTTATTAAACCAAAAATCTTTAGGAAGGTTGGCTCTTTCTTAGAGAAACTTGATTTAACCAGGAAGTCAGTATCGACTCTCATTTATTCAGGCTTCTCATCAGAATGTGCATTCACTATAAAATCTGCCAGGAACTTTTGGGCTTTGATCGATTCAGGCTAGTGCTCATGTTTAATCGGTATGAGTTTAATTGACTATTTTCTATTTCTTTAGAGGCATCACAATGAAGAACTGCTTTATTGGTTTTATCATAAGAAAGATTTTGGTGGCCGCTTAGAAGTAAGGTCAAGTCTCTGGCAATCAGTAGATAAAAGTGTTTTTCTCAATAGTATACCTGATCTCGGATCCTCAAGACTAGCTTATGTAGTCTAGATCGGCCATCTTTACTTCGCCTCTCTTACTAGAAAACTCTACAGGGTACAAAAGATGGGTTACGTAGGTACAAAAATAATTCCCTCTCATAGGTTCGGGCTTTGCTAATAGGGGAGCGAGCAGAGATCAGTTCTTGAGTTTTAAAGTTGTTGCATATTCAATGGGTTCACAGAAGTTTTTCACTATTTTAGGACTTGAAAAGAAGGGCATAACATCACTCGGCGAGCCTCGAGATGAAGCTAATTTAGAGTGCCATCTTTTCGAACAAAGCACTGAAATTCTTTGATTGATTTTGGAGCAATCATTCTTAATGACCTGAACTTCTTGGTTTGTTCAATTCCACTTCGACCACCATGAATTCAACAACTTCTCAAGAGTCATGCGAAGCACCTTCGGTTGAGTATCAGTTCTTATACTTCTAAGGATGCTGAGGATCTTCAAGGTCTGCCCATATTGATTATATTGAAGCTGACTCTTGACCAAGATTGTCATCTATACCTCATGTTGCAGGTACCGTCATTCTCTTGAAAGTGATTACCAGGCGCTGGTTATGTTGCTCCTCTATTATTTTGAGTCAAAGGCATAACACCTTAATGTAAACATGTTAGTAATAAAAACGCAGTTTTTTCCTTCATTTTGGTGCCATCTAGATGGATTATAGCCAAAAACGGCATCCATGAATGAAAGTAGTGGCCGAGGTCACAGTCACAACTAATCAATCTGGATGGATGGAGGTAGCTTCTTTCGGATAGGCTTTGTTTCAACTTTGAAGTCTATAACATTTCCACCTACCGATCCCTTTGATTGATTGATTGCGAACCTAGTTCAGATATGACTTCTATGAGATCGAATCTTTGGTCTCCTGAGGAGCTTGTCGAATTCCTTGCAATTATTCTGTCTCTTTGGGGTGGCTGCACATCTTCAGCCTCCTTGGTCACATGTTTAGGATCAATAGTTAGATATGTTCCCATGACTTCGGATCTATACGAACATTGTCATGGAGATTCCAAGCAAAATATATACTTCCTCCATTAGAAATTTAACAAGTCTCTCGTAATCTCCTATCGCTGGTGGAGCTCATTTCTTGCGCGTGCTCCGCATTCCATCATTTTAGTGGGGGATAGCAAACAAGGTCTTCCATGGGCATCACCTTGCTCTTTAATTAGATCATGTGAAATCGCAAAGCCATCAACTCGTGGACAAGGGTCTAGAATACATCATCCTTTGCAAGGTGATTGATGCAAGTGTCTTGCTAGAGCTTTGACTCTCCTTTGCTGACTTCTCCAATCCGCAGTAAGCTTATGTTGTGAACTTCATTTTTAAAATAGGTCGACACATGCTCGAATAGGCATTTAGATTGCAGGTCGCAAAATTGCACTTTTATAAGTCGATGATCTTTTACTGATTAAGAAGAGTCCACCAGTGCTTGGACTAATTTTGATAAGTAGGGAAAGACTATACTAATAAAGTATAAATTATAAAAATAATTATTTATTATTATTAGGAATTGATACTGTTATTAATATGTATGTAGGAAAGAAGGCCACCAATCTGTGAAGATTTGATTTGTTCTAGTTTAGATGCAAAAAAAAATTTCAGCAAAACGGATTAAACGAGACCCAGATTAATTTCAAAAAAAAAAAAAAAAAAACCATGACGACGGCTGAGGTCAGCGATGAGTCAGATTTTATTCGTGCCACTTGGACCATCATGAAGATACATTGGGAATTTCATAGATTAACAGCAGCCGCTGATTGGCTGAGAAGGGCACACGCGGGTCAGCAAACGAGCCGTGCACACTCCACGAGGGCAATTTGGGAATTTCGGGCCTGATCCAAGCGGGCGGTTTTCATTGAGCTTAATCAGACGATGCAGAAAAAGACTGATAGGATCGTGCTCCCGATCGAGATCAATGGTGAGATTATCCACATAAAACTAAAGTTGAAGCTTATTTTCACATGCATCGGCGGTCCAGATTCGGATTCAAGTCGTCCACGGCTGAGATTCAATCCTATTTGATAATGACGGTGATTATAAGGGTTTTTTGACAGTGGTTTTTCTGGATCGGTTGATCAACTCTAACGAGAGAATGACTACCAGATTCTTAATTTGAGTTGATTTAGGAGTTCTAAACCTATTTTTGTGAATTTGGGGAATAACTCTTTACCTACTAAAAAAGCCTGTTGCCAGTGAAATCTTTGAAATAAAAAAAAAGAAAAAAAAGCGAGAGACAAGGAGAGATGGGAGAAGAGACGAAAGGAGAAGAAAGGAGAGAGAAGAGAGAGGTGAGAGATAAAAAGAAAATGATTTGTGAGAAATCAAAAAAAAGGGTTTTTGGATTTTTCTTTCAACGATTCAGCATCAAGGCGGCCTCCTTCTTACTTCGCCAAAGTTCTCCACATTCTAAGAAGCAACAGATTAATCAATTTCCAGCAAATCAAACCGAGTCTTTATCTTCATGCTTTTTATCTTTATTTATATTTTTGAGCGGCTGTGTTATCATGAACAAATTTTATTTTACTAACGGCCTAAGGTGTTAGCCACTCCTTTTGATATGCAATATTCAGGTATGATTATTTTTTTAAATTTTAATTCAATGAGGAGTATATACCAATCTGATTCTTATGCTTTTAGTATTACTGGCATCTTCAACTTGATCTGAATGACTAGATTTCGACAGTACATCTATTGTTAATGGCTTCTTGATTATAATCACTTGTATTATGAATCAAATTAGATTTCATATGCATGCCCCGCGCGCGCACATTTCTAGTGCGCTTTAGATGCATCGTTTATTTTAATTAGCAGGGTTTCACAAAAACCTCAATGCAGTTTAATGATTTATTTAAATTAACCATGGAAAAGGATAATTAATTACAATATTACATATGATTTGGCTTATGCCTGTGGACCACAAGAGGTAGTGAATTAAAATCTAGGAACCTCCACCGTCACATGAAATAAAATTAAATCTAAAAACCCTGATAATTGTCACTTGGACTGAGTAGGTGTCGAACGATCTTTCCTTGTAAATGCCTTGCTCTTGAATTTAAAATCCTAATAATTAACACTCTCCTCTATTTAATTAAACTTTTAATTATTATTTATTCATTTTTTTATTTCTTTTTCTCATAAATCGTATCTTCTAAACTAAAGACTAAGGAAAGAGTGTTCAAGTACTTATTTTCCAATTCTCTAGGGACATACTCTATCATTCACTTTAATTACTTGTCGATGGTTTGTATTCCATGCTAAAATTAGCACGCACTCAAATTTTTCGACCGTTTGCCGGCGGGATTGGTCTAAAGATAATTATTGGAAATTTTATCCTGCATTTACTTTAAGAAATTTATTTTCAATTTTTATTATTGAAAAAAAAAAATTAAGTGATGACAACTACTGGAATAGTAAATTTTACTACTTTAGATACAGAAATTTGAAAGAACTATTAAAGACCTACACAGCCAAAGAGATAACAGTGCGAGCTGAAGCCTAACGATCTATCAATCTAGGATTGATATGAGGCGACTGAATGACCAGCATCAAGCTATCGACCAGATATATCATATCATTAAATGATTACATCACACCATCTGTAGCCGATGCAGCTTCGAGCATCAGGAGACCGCCTGTACGAGCAAACAACTTCGAAATAAAATCGACGATGATCCAGATGATTCAATCAACTGTCCAATTCAGTGGACACATGCATGATGATCCGAATGCCCATATTTCTAATTTTCTTGAACTTTGCGATACTTTTAAAATTAATGGGGTGTCGGATGATGCTATTAGATTAAGGTTATTTCCTTTCTCTTTATGGGATAAAGCTAAAAATTGGCTTCATTCTCTTCCTGCAGGTTCTATCACAACTTGGGATGTCCTAGCCCAAAAATTCTTAGCCAAGTACTTTCCACCTTCCAAAACTGCTAAGATGCGCAACGATATCACTTCTTTTATGCAGATGGACATGGAGACACTATATGAGGCTTGGGAGCATTTCAAGGAACTGCTGAGGAGATGTCCACATCATCAACTACCCGTATGGCTTCAGGTACAAACTTTCTATAATGGTTTATCTCCTACTAATCGATCTATGATTGATGCAGCAGCAGGAGGAACCATTAATCGAAAAAATGGAGGAAGAAGCCTTCGATCTGATCGATGAGATGGCATCAAATAGCTATCAATGGCAGACAGAGCGCATGATGCCAAAAAGACTAGCAGCTGTGCAGGGAGTAGATTGCGTGCCAACTTTACTAGCTGAAATTGCAGCCCTTAGAGCCGAAGTCAACAACTTAAAGGGAACAGCTATGCATGTTCAGAGCATGACTTATGACCTGTGTGGAGGAGGACACGATACGAGCAATTGCCAGACAGGTAATCCTTTTGCTAAAACAACTGATACAGCTAATTATATTGGTAATTTTTTCAGGCCGCAACAAAACAATCCCTACTCCAACACATACAATCAAGGGTGGAGGCAGCACCCAAATTTCTCATGGAGCAATCAAAATGCAGCACAACAGCCACCCCCGGGATTCCAAGTACCTGAAAAGAAGTCCAACATGGAAGAGCTGATGGTCAAATTTATGCAAAACCAAGAAGCAACTATAAAAAATTTGGAAGCCAAACTTAGGCAGGACCAAACAGCAGCAATTCGAAACTTGGAGATGCAAATAGGTCAAATGGCTAAGATAATCTCCGAGAGACCTCAAGGATCCTTGCCAAGCAATACGGAGACAAATCCAAGGGAGCAAGTCAATGCTATCACCCTAAGAAGTGGTACAAAGCTGGAGGAGCCACATCAGAAGAAAGAGACTGAAGAGCCAACTACAAATAAGGAACCATCAACTCAAACTTCGTCAGTCACCAAAACAACCAGCAGATGGATGGTCTCCAGGTATACGGTTTGCTGATCCAAATGTGAAGCCCTACGTGCCGCCACTACCATTCCCAGAGAGACAAATACAGCATCCAGATAAGGAATTTTCTAACTTTTTCAAAATTTTAAAGAATTTACATATTAATATTCCTTTTGTAGATGCTATTACTCAAATGCCCAGGTATGCCAAGTTTCTCAAAGAAATCTTAACAAATAAGAAAAAGCTGAAGGAGCATGAGAGAATAAATTTGAATGAAGAATGCTCAGCAATACTTCAAAATAAATTACCACAGAAGTTAAAAGATCCAGGGAGTTTTACTATCCCCTGCATTATTGGTGATTGTAGTTTTGATAAAGTTTTATGTGATTTAGGAGCAAGCATTAATCTCATGCCTTTTTCTATTTTCAGGAAAGCTGGGTCTAGGAGAACCAAAGCCTACCACTATTACTCTTCAATTAGCCGATAGATCCATTAAATATCCAAGAGGTATAGTGGAGGATGTCTTGGTAAAGGTAAACAAGTTTATTTTCCCTGTTGATTTTATTGTTCTTGATATGGAAGAAGATTATGATGTACCCCTTATTTTAGGGAGACCCTTTTTAGCTACTGGAGGAGCTTTAATAGATGTTCAACAAGAAAAATTAATTCTTAGAGTCCAAGACGAACAAGTTACTTTTAATGTTTTCAAAGATACTAAACATCCTGATGATAATCAAACTTATTTTCTAATTGATATTATTGACAATCCATTATATGAGAATTCTGTAGAAAATAGGTTTGAGACTATAAAAGCGAGCAATGTCAAATTGAAAGAAGGACTCGATCAAACATGAAAGTATTCCAATTGAAGTGGCACCGGATTGATCCACTTTAGAACTCAAAGAAAGTCAAGCTGAAGACTATAAATCAGAACTACTAGATAGGTTGTTTCTTTTCTTTTTAGTTTTGATCATTTTTCTTTTCTTTTATTTTTCAGTAATTTGTTGTTGCTCTTTTACTGCTCTGGTGTGTATTTTCAATTTTGCAGAAAAATCAATGAGAACTCAAGCAAAATTTCAAAGCTCCAAAGAACCAGACTTGAACCAAAATCAGGTGTATTCCTTCCTATCCTTTATTACATCCTTTATTTTTCTTTCTCCTTTAAGACAATGTAGAACAATAATTAATAAAAAAAAAAAAAATCATGTGTCAAGAAGAAAATCTTGAGCAAGATAAACTGGATAAGTGATAAAAGATAGAATTATTTGCTAATGAATGTAATGAGTTAAAGAAGTAGATTAGTTGGTCAACTTTTAGCAGCCTACTTAGGTCATTAAAAGATTATTAGCACTTTTTATTGCACATGCACACTAACAAGGCAAAGTAGGTATTGATTATAAGGTCCAACTGAGGATTCAATTATCACTAAAAATTGATAATTAATATACATTCTAATCAAAGAAAACTTGAATTTAAGGAAAGAGCTACCTGCCTATAAATAAAGTGCAAAAGATAGAGTATATGTGGATTGCCCAAAGCCTAGTAACTGGGTCTCTGCACCTAGGTCAAGTGTGGAAAATTCACGTAAAATGGTGAAGGAAAGGCCAGGATGCTCAGCACAGTAAAAAAAAAAAAAAAAAAAAAAAAAAAAGAAAAGGCAGTGTGAAAGCTACCTTAATTCATGAGTATAAAATTGAGAATGTATAGAAAATTGACCAAAATAGGTGATAAGAGAGGATACTTTTGTTCTTTTAATTTAATACTGAAATGCTAAAGTTAGTCATCACGAACACAAGTGCTATAGATCTTTGATGTACTCTAAGAAAGTTTTTAATTGTATTGACTGAAAAATTTGCTTCTGAAGCTCAATGCTTAGTTAGCAGTATTTTCTAAACTTTTTGACCTTTAATCCTAGATTTTATCTTTGTGATGGATAATCTTATTGAAATATGGTATTAAATAAAACATTGCTAAGGGACTAGCAATGACTAAGTTGGGGGGTGTGATAAGTGGTAAAAATATACTAATAAAAGTATTAAATTATAAAATAAATTAATCTATTTTATTAAAAATTGATACTTTTATTAATCTTATGTAGGAAAGAAGGCCACCAATGTGAAGATCTTATTTTTCTGGTTCAGATGAAAAAAATTTCAGGCAAAACGGACTTCAAACGAGCCCAGAATCGAATTTCAAAAAAAAAAAAAAAAACCGATGCAACGCTGACGTCAGGATGACGTCAGCATTTTTCGCGGCGCACGGTGGACCATCTGAAGGGTAATTTTGGGAATTTCACAGCAAAAGGCACGCGCTGATTGGCTTGAAGAACGCGGCGGTCCATGCAACACCGGGCTCGCGCACGGTCCACGGAGGGCAATTTGGGAATTCTGGCTGATCCAACGGGCGGTTTTCACTGAAGCTTGATCGGACGGACGAGAAAGAAGGCGCTGATGGATGGCATCCGCAGCTCCCGATCGAGATCCAACGGCTGAGATTCATTCCCGACATAAAACTAAAGATCTGAAGGCTTATTTCAACGCGATCGGACGGCCCAGATTCGATCCAATGGTCGATCCAACGGCTGATATTAAATCCGACTTGATCTGGGTTATTTTAAGGGGTTTTTGAGTGGTTTTTGGACCGTTTGATCACCATCTAACGGGCAGAATTACCCAGATCTTAATTTGAGTTGATTTTGGGAGTCTTAAACCTAATTTTTGATGGATTTTGGGGGGGAAATCAAATTCTTTATCTATAAAAAAAGCCTATGGTTGTCGTGAAAAAAAAAAAAGAAAAAGAGAGAGACAAAGAGAGAGACGGGGAGAAAGAGAGAGAGGGAGAAAGAGAGAGAGAAAGAGAGAGGAGAGAGATAAAAAAAAGTGATTTGTGAGAAAATCAAAAAAGGGTTTTTGATTTTTCTTCGACGATCAAGACATCGATCAAGGAGCCTCTTCTTCTTCGCCAAGTTCTCCACATCAAGAGCAGCAGACAATCAATTTCAGCAATCAAACAGTCTAATTTCTCTATGCTTTTTATTTTATTTGCTATTTTTGAATTTGTTATCATGAACTAAATTTTATTTTACTAAGGCTAAGGTGTAGCCACTCTTTTGATGCAATATTCAGTATGATTTATTTTTAAATTTTATTCATGAGGAGTATATAAATCTGATCTTAATGCTTTTAGATTACTGGCCATCTTCTAATTGATCTGATGAACATAGATGTTACGGACCAAGTACATCTATGTTAATGCTTCTTGATTATATACCTTGTATTATGAATCAAATTAGAATTCATATGCATGCGGGAATTTTAGTGCGCTTTGGACGCAGCGTATTTTAATTAGAGGGTTTCACAAAACCTAATGCATTAATATTTATTTAAATTACACCTGGACCAAAGGATAATTAATAAATATTAATAGATTTGCTATGCCTGGACCAAAGGGTAGTGAATAAATTAGGAGACTCCACCGTCACATGAAATAAAATTAATCTAAAAACCTGAATGTTGTATTGACTGAGTAGGTGAACCGATTGCCTTAGTAATCCATTGCTCTTGAATTTCAAACCCTAATAATTTACACTCTCTCTATTTAATTAAAATCTTTTAATTATTTTTTTTTATTTTTTTAAATTTCTTATTCTCATAAATCGATTTTCTAAATAAAGCATAGGAAAGAGCTTTTCAGTACTTATTTTCCAATCCTCTAGGGACGATACTCTACTCATTCACTTTATTACTTGATCGACTGGTGCACTTGCCATAGCTATAAATTAGCACGCATCAACTATCTCAAATATTATTTTGCAGCCACAACCAAAGTTATTACGCCTTTAATTGATACTACATTACCAGTGAAGCCTACCAATGGAGTGTTCGTTGGTCCAAGCCAGCTATTAGATATAGACATTTTAGAGAAAGCATCATTAAACAAAACATCGGCAAAACTTCCATTATCAACAAAGATGCAGCTTACATCATAGTCTGCAATATTTAAAGCAATTACAACCACGTCGTTATGTGAGAACTGAACTCCCTATGCATCAGCTTCAGTGAAAGTTAGGGGCTCCTCAGTTCTTCGTCTCTTTGTCGGTCACCTAGATCCATCGATCTCCTCATGTCGAAGTCTCCCAGAGATGGTATTGATAATGCCAAGCGGGGGCCGATCTCTTTATTACTCCTTCCTCCATGGTGGCTCTGGTTGCGGCAGCGCCCTTGGCCGATCTTCCCATCCTTCAGGCCAACATCGTAGAAACTAGCCAAGCCTACCCCACCTGATGAGTTCCTCAATCTCATCTTAGAGCTGAATGCACTTCTCAATATCGTGATCATGGTCATGATGGTAGAGGCAGTATTTGATGGGATTGTGCTTGCCAAGATGTGTGCACATCCTCTCTAGCCTTGGCACCTGCTTCTTGATTTCTATTAGCACCTGGGTTTTTGGGGCATTGAGGGGAGCATAGTTGTGGAACCTTTTGAGGAGGGAGTCCCATTATGCCCTTCTATTCGGGCTTCTTTGCCTTCAAGTCGGAGGAGCTCGAGCTCGCTTGCACTCGAAAGAAGTTTGGGAGAGTGGTCGAGCTTCACTCGGCTTTTCACCAATAGCAGGCATACTTGATTCATCCGCTCACTACTCTTCAATGACTTCACTATCCTTGGCCTTGAAGATCTCTTCTGCTCGGGCATAACCTTCAGCCTGAGCCACCATATCAGCGAAATCCTTAGGCTACTTCTTCTCAAGGGAGAACAGCAGATCATTCTTCTGAAGGCCATCCTTCAGTATGGTCATTGTAATAGATTGGTTCAAGTTTCGGACCTCCAGTGCAACGACATTGAAATGGGTCACATAGGCCCATATGGATTCTCCCTCCTTTTGCTTAATGTTGATGAGGGAGTCTGAGCCTCATCGAGGACGTTGGCTGCTGACAAAATGAACCACAAATTGATTGCTCATTTGATCGAAGAAAAAGATAGTATCCAACTTAAGGATCGAGTACCAATTTCTAGCTGCTTCCTTCAGGATGGAGGAAAAAGCTCGACATAGGATGGCATCGGACGTGCCATGGAGTAGCATCATTATTTGAAAGGCCTTTAGATGATCGATCGGATCTGTAGTCCCATCGTAGCTCTTGAACTGGAAAAGCTTGAAATTTAGTGGGATGGGTTCTTGCATAATTTTCTAAGAAAAGGGAGGATCGGTGTAGATATCATTACCATGAGAGAAAGGAGCATGATGGAGTTTCTTGATCCGTCGGTTCATTTCTTGTAGTTTTTTATTCAAGAGATCCTCACGGTCATGGATCTTCAAAGTCTTCTAGCTGAATGGAGGCAAGGTCCACCCAGAGGTTGAACCATGATCAAAGTAGGGGCTCTCTACCCTCTGCTTCTCTTTTTTGGAAGTTACCAGCCATCTCGCCTAAGTCGGTCACCCCCAGATTGGGTCCTGGGGTTCCAAAGAAGCCTACTCCAGTTGAATCGATGCTGGGAGCTGCTACTACTACATGGCCTACACTGCTTTAGTAAGGCCACGAACCTGCTCGATCAGCAGGTTGAACTGTTCTATGTCCACCATTGCTATCGACAGAACCTGAGATACAAAGGATGAGATAGGAGCAGGCAGATCTGGATGAGATCTGCCCATGGAGGTGGTTGACCATCAAGTCAAGGCCTTTCGAGGAGGCATCCTCATGAGATTGGCTGGGAAAGAAGAAAGACTCCAAGGGAGAAGAAGAGAGATCTCTATTGAGCGCTCTTTTAAGGATAAGAAAATCTCAAGAGAAAGAGGGCCCTTTCTCTAGTGCCAATCCTGTTAGTGCGGAATCTGGTTGATGCTAGAACTAGCTAGAGCTGGAGAAGTCGAGGTCACTGTCGGAACCTACAAAAGAAGCCCAAGCTGGAGGAGGGGTGGCTCCAACAGGATCCTTCGATGGTCAAGTCAGCTCTTCCGACCAACAAAAATGGAATGCTCAGCAGAGAAAGTAGCAGAGTTTCGGGATGGAGGAGAGAGCCTAGAGAAAACATATCTGGAGGGTCCCTTTTATAGATGGATTCTATAACAAACTGATGGTGACAGCCACAACATTGAGTAGTGGACTATTCAGACCAAGTGGGGTTTGTTACAGAGGGTAGTGTCTGTTGTCATGACATGCCAACTGGAGTTCGGATGGAATGGCTGTAGGTGATGGAGCATCCCTCACTGATGTTGTTCCAGAGGAGCTCGAAGGTTTTCGTGATCAACCGTGCGTGGGTCATCATTTACCGTATTGAGAGTCAGTGCTCAAATCCTTTTAGGCAATTGGAAATAGTTCAGAAGAAGTTCGATAGAAGGAGTCCAACAGGTGGAGAAGTCCAATCGAAGGAGAAGTCCGAAAGAAGTCCAATTGGTGGAGAAGTTTGAGTCTGACCATCTGAGGTGGAGGAGCTCAACCACCTCAGCCATTTGAACTCGTCTAGGCAAAGTCTAGAGGGAGCTTGCAAATTTGGTCAAGGGTCAATTTCAATCGTCGCTACCGAACAGGATCATTCAACAATCAGATATTTGGCCAAACTTTAGCAGGCATGGGTTCGCCCCTAACAACATCCAAACCCAAACCCTTATTTGTGTAATCCAGTTAGGTTTAGTTCTGTATGATAATGAGACATGTCGTGATCTCCATCATTGACATTATCAAAACATCTTTCAATGGATCAAAACTTTTTTCGATTCACACAATTAGAATGATTGATCATCAAGATCATTCTAATTGCTCCCAAAATCTATCAATGACACCTAGCAGTATATGGTGGCAATCCATCTGAACCAAAAAAGAACCTCTTGGTGTAGTTATCTGTATGATTGGGTTCTTCTATCTTAAGCCCTAATAAGATTAAGATTAAGGTGAACTTGTCAAACCCAACATCCGTCATATGAGTTAATCATTCAATTCAAATCCAATGTGAAATCCTAATAGAAACTCTTTCTATCATCTTCACACTACCATGGCTTTGGGCTTATGGATTCAATCTCATGATCATCATAGGGCTACTCCTCATCTACCGTGGTAGATAGATCCCCAATTGGTGCAATTCAATTCCTATAATGAACATGCTATAGCCAACATATATCTTAGGATTTTGAATGGCTAGGAGATCGAGTTATGGTATAGTCAAACTATAATACCCTTAAGGTAAACTACTAATACACCTCAAGTCAAAGATCCAGACACAACACTGTAGCATCGAGCCAGTCATTGAGGAGAAGGCAGACTCCCTTATGACTACTCAAGGTGGTCACGCTCAGTTCCCTCATTCTCTAACAAGTACCTATGCTCTCGCTTTGGTGTATCCACACCATAGACTCAAGACTCATCTATCTTAAGAAAGCGATCGTACATCAATCATCCAGATCAATCACCATCCTCATGATGATCCTACGATCAAAAGAAGTTTATTGGTTAATTATGACAACACATGTCTTAAATTTTCAACTCTTGAAAAAATAAATTATCATTACCATTAACTCAAGGGATGTATCACAGACACTATGTACATAATGTGATAGAATAAAAATAATTTTTTATTAATTTTAAGTCAAAATTATAAAATTATTCTTAGAAGTGTATTACAAGTGTTAGCCAATCTGATTTTTAGAGCACACATCTAACAAATTTTTCATGAAGATCGGACATGTGTGTGGCTCGAAGCAACGACCATAGCCTCAGATCAGCAAGTTGAAGATCCCAACTTGCAAAAGATAAGAGAGATTTGATCTCTCTCTCCCACTAGATTAGATCTAGTCTTAGTTTGATGTTAATTGATCAACATCTTTAACTTTGTTTAATATTTTTAATTTTAGATTTATTAGCATCCATAGATCATGACAATAGATCCTAGATTTAGGATTTATTTATAAATTTTAATAAATTAATATGATTAATTTATTACTTTTGCTAATTTAATTTTGAAAAAGTTTCAAAATTTCTACAAGAAATCTTATATTTTTCCTTCACGAACTAGACTCCCGATATCTAATACCCAGGTACAATATCACAAAAAGAGAAATTGCAAGGTGTTATCATATAACAGCCTTGACCAATAACTCCTTGCTGATTTCTCTTGTTCAGCCTATTCAGGTCAAGAGGATAATTTCTATTTGGGTCTGCCTAATTAGGGTCAATGCTAGAATTCTTGAAATCAGGTCCTATAAACTTGTCACTATCCAATAGTGAATGGAACGACCAAACACTAGCCATGCTATTAATTGAAAGGAAAACACAAGACCATATTAGTACTTAAATTATTTAATCCTAAAGATTTGGACTTTAGTCTAAAGGTCCTTCCACTACTTTTATGAATTGGTAGCCTCTACCTCTAATTTGAGGAATTACACTAACTCCTTAATAGATACTGGAATCCATATAGATTACAAACAGACTTAAGAAAAGCTCTAGCCAATCCATGTGCATCTACAACTAGGTTCATAACCAATTGTGTCTCCAAATAATTTTCAGTATTTAATTCTATCCCAGAAGATAATTCAGTAGGCTATGACCTTCACTAAAAAGGTCTGGTTAGGTCAACCATTAACATGATTGAGTTTAGTGCATCAAACGAACGATGACCATGTTAGATATGTGCCCTAGAAGCCAGGTTGGCTTATACTTATAATATACTTCTAAGGATAATTTTATAAATTTGACTATAAATTAATAAAATGATTATTCTTTATTATAGTGTGTATTTAAAAGTATCTATGATACATCCTTTGAGTTAATGGTAATGAATATATTTTCAAGAGTTAAAAATTTAAGACATGAATTTTCATAATTAACTCATAAACCACTCCCGATCGTAGGATCATCACGAGAATGGTGATCGATTTAGAAAGTTGGTGTATGATCACTTTCTTTAGATAAATGAGTCTTGTATCTATGGTGTGGAGACACCAGAGCGAGATTATAGGTACTCATTAGAGAATGAGAGCACTGAGCATGACCACCTCGAGTAGTCATAAGGAAGTCTACCTTCTCGTCAATGACTAGCTCGTTGCTGCAGTTTTGTGTCAGGTTCTTTGACCTGAGGAGCATCAGCAATTCACCTTGAGTGTGTTGTAATTTGACTGCACCATAACTCGATCTCCTAGCCATTCGAAATTCTGAGATGTATATTGGCTATAGCATATTCATTGTAAGAACTAGATTGCATTAAGATGGGATCTATCAACCTCGGTAGTAGAGGAGTAGTCTTATAATGATCATGAGATCAAGTCCTTAAGCCCATGGCCATGGAAGTGAAGTATAATAGAAAAGAGTTTTCTATTAGGATTTCACATTGGACTCAAATCGAATGATTCATTCATATGATGGATGTTGGATTTTGACAAGTTTATCTTAAACCCTAATCTTGTCGAAACTCATGATAGTAGAATCGATTCACACAGATAGCTGCACTAAAAGGTTCACTTTCAGTTCTAATAGATTGCCATCATATGCTACTAGGTGTCATTGATGGATTTTGGGAGCAATTAGAATGATCTTGATGATCGATCATTCTAATTATATAAATCAGAAAAATTCCGATCCATCGGAAAATGTTTTGATGATGTCAATAATAGATATCATGACATATCTCATTACCATACATAAATGAACCTAACTGGATCATACATATAAGGATTTGAGTTTGGTCATGATCAATTG
Source organism: Cocos nucifera (assembly GCA_006176705.1). Taxonomy (NCBI): domain Eukaryota; kingdom Viridiplantae; phylum Streptophyta; class Magnoliopsida; order Arecales; family Arecaceae; genus Cocos; species Cocos nucifera. Next base: position 227,201 of record QRFJ01000168.1, read on the forward strand.
GACTAAATCAGTTCAATTGATTTGGATTAGATCCAATTAGATTCAAGAAAATCATACTAGCACATGATTGAACCTAATATTCTCCTTTTATAGTCTTTCTAGTTCATCTCAACCGAAATCCTGACTAAAACATGTTCAGGTCAGAATAGGATTATCTAAACTCATCAGATGATTTTAGGACAACACTTGCTATTTTTGGTCACCTGCCTTTTCTATCGCACACCAAGGTCAAAGGTTGACCCTATTGTAAGAAAGAAGGGATCAGGGGCGCACTCCCCCTAGAGATTTTCTAAGGGCATGCACCCCCACTTTTTGGTATGGCATAGAGAGGGCACACATCTTCCTAGGTGTACACCCAAATTGGATAGGTTTTGACTTGGTCAAATTTCATATTTGACCAATCAAAGAGTTTTGATAGAGATCAAACTCTAAGAGAGAAAGAAGAATCCATCGTGCACCAAATTTCCTTTCCTTCTTCCTACCTATTTTGTATGGCATTATATAGAATATTTGGGGCAGCAAATCTAATGTGAGTTGGCATGAAAATTTATCAAGAAATCAGAAACAAATCAAGCAATTGGTTGCTTGATTGATTGGAACATTGAGATGGTGCAGGGCTCTATTTAAAAGACCCTACGCCCTAGGGTTTCCAATGCTTTATGCTCCACACCCCAAAGCCCCATAGGCAGCCATCCCCTCTTTCTCCATGCCCCTCTTCTTCTTCTCCATGCCCAAAGATTGGGCCAAGGTCCCAAGAGAAGATCCAAAGTAATTGGTGCAAATGTTTCAAGGAAAGAGATGATGTTCGTGAGACGAGCGTGCTGCCTTCATCAATTGATTTGAAGGCTTTACAAATCAGATTTAGATCTAATTTTTAGTGATTAGATCTAGAAGGAGAGCATCTCTAGATCTAACCCAAGTAGACTCTAGTAGAGGCTAGGCACGTGCGTGACTTAATCCAGAATCCCAAGCTTTCGTAGGTCATTGGCAGGATAATCAAATTACCCAATCAGGTATAAAGTTCATATCTGATTTAATTCTTATCTTTAGATTTAATATTAGCTTATTAAAACTAGATTAGAGAACTCTCTGATCTAATTAGACTTTATAAAACATTTTTTGAAGTATTTTCTATAGATCTGGTTAAATAAGACCGATCCTATGGCGGAAAAAGTAGTTTTTTCTTCAACTAGTATCAGAGCTGCATTAGTAGTTCATCAGATCTATTTTAGATCTAATTTTTTTTATAATCTATAATCTAATATTAAAAATTTTAGATATCATATCAAATATGATCAGATCTAAAATTAAAAGGACTAAAAATTTTAGATTCATATCAATCTTGCATGAGATGCAAATCTAGACTAGGTTTAGAATTATTCTATGAGTAGTCTAGTGCTAATTTCCTTTTTAATATGACTAAAAAAATTTTTAGATCTTTATGCCTCTATTTTTAGATGTTATAAATATTATAATCAGATCTAGAAATATAAAATAATTTTTTTAATTTTTATATGAGATATGAATGAAGCATTCCTAGACTAATTATAGAATAGTTCTATGATTTATCTAGAATAAATTTTATTTTGATATGATCAATATAAAATTTATTTTTCAGATATTATATGTGATATATCAGATCTAAAAGCATGCATTTAGGATTTAATAATTGATACATAAGATGTATACAGAACGTGCATGTTTAAATCTATGACTTTATATGAGATATATGATGTAGATTTATTGTTTTGAAGTGTAGTAATTATTTTTGATTAAGGCATTTTCCTTGGCCATCTGATCATAAGAGCAAAGTAAGGTTTAAAGGCCCTCTCCTTCCATTCAGTTGGGTGCTCTTACGTCGTATAGGGGTGCCGCATATTCGTCCTTAATCAGAAATCAAAAATTTATTTTTCTACAAAATTCTAAATCCTGAAATCCTAGGATTTTTGCATGTTTTGGGTTATGAATCCAAACTTAATTAAGATTTAATATTATAAAACTAATTAGATCTAAAATTATGAATTTTAAGATCTAAGACACCATAAATTTGGGTTCGGACTTGGGTAGCGCAATTAGGTCTACCAGTTGATCAAATCGAATCAAGAGTTGGTTAGGTGGGATCAAAGAAAGCCTAGATTTGACCAGCCTAATAGGATTAAGTCTGGGTTTGGGTCGAATCACATTAAGATGTGACTCGATCAAGTCAAGATCTGATTTAGCTCCATGGTTCAACCCGATTGGTTCTGATTCGATAATTTAGTGTCTAAGGTAAGTCTGGCAAATATGATCGACTGATTTTTAATTGGGAGCTACTCGATCTGAATGCATTCTTACTGAGTTAATGGCATATCCCTTCCACCGATCTCATTTACCTGACCATTTATGTCGATCCAGTTCTAATTAGAGGTGGCTAATAATTCAAGCCAACCCATGCCACTAGGTTAGTCATAATTGTTCTGACTAAGTCAAGTCTAATTTAAAGAGATCTAAATCAAATCTTTTAAAGAAAATATTAAGTCTAAGATCTTCCAGCATTGTAAATGTGCGGACCCTTCTCGAGGTTGATTATTCTCGACTAGATACAGTGGTTTAGTTGCACCAGAAAGATGCAACAATGTCTATTAGGCATTGGATGCTATGGATTGGAGGATGGATTGGGCTCAATATTTCAGATACGGTGAGAGACCCAATCTGGAATCCAATTCATGCAAGTGGTGGGTCTGACTTAACTAAGGATTGGATCAATATTCTAGACATGGTGAGATTCATGAATTATAAACCAGGTTTGGGTGCACCATGATTAGAGAATAATTAGGCAAGAGTTATCCACTCATTGATTAATCTATCATCAATAACTATTAGGTGAGATGGTGATCCAGTCGGTGGGACCACACCATCCATTAGAAATCATTGATCATGGAGATTTTCGCATCTCTACCAAGAAATTATCGAAATCCTAGTAAATAGTGGAAGCTAATTTATTTAAAAATAAAACTTCTAAATAAATTAGTTAAGTCTAATTTTAAAATCTAACTAGAAACTTTGACTCTCTATAAAAAATGTCTGCATCCAATCCACTAGCTCATATCCTAGACACCCATAGACTGACCAAACTCAATTACAAGGATTGGCTTCGAAACTTTAAAATTATTTTGAGTTTTGAGAAGTTGACTTGTGTATTAGAATAAGATCCTCCCACTTTACCAGCCCGTCCATCTGCTGAATAGAGAGCATCTCTGGATAAGTAGATGGATGAAGATAATAAAGTCAGGTATTACATGTTGGGCTCGATGTCTGATGAGCTTTAGTGCCAACATAAAGATATAAAGACTAGCCGCTAAATGTTGGCTCACCTGCAAGAATTGTTTAGTGAATAGAGTCACATAGCCAAATATCAAATCACTAAGAGACTTTTTAAGGCTCAGATGCATGATGGGCAGTCGATCTAAGATCATTATCTGATGATGATCAAGAACTTAGAGGAGCTTGAGAAGCTCGATGTCAAGTTGGATAAGGATCTGTAGATCGATATAATTCTACAATCCTTGACTGATGCGTATGGACAGTTCATCATGAACTACCATATGCATAAACTTCAAAATACCTTGGCTAAACTTATGAACATGCCAGTTACTACTGAGCTCTCTATGAAAGGTTCAAAGGGCTCAATGCTTGCTATAAAGTGGACTTCTTTCGAAAGAAAGTCTTTTGGGAAGAAGAAGAAGATCGTAAAGAAGTGGAAGATGGAAGTGTAAGAAAACAGTGCAGGATTTGCCATGCTACTTTCAAAATATTTCAAAAGTAGAAATGATGCAGCAAAAAATAACTAATCTAATTAATTCTCTATTAATCATATCAGATTATTTAACCCGACACATTAAGATCTAAACATAATATGTATGCATACATCAATAGATCTGAAAATAAAACTATGTAATAAACTATTTACTATATCTACGTGTTCATAATACAATACCTTTTTGTGGATAGTCGATCACCACAATCTAAGTCTACTGGATAATGCTCTGGTATCATGTCATAGTCGCACACATGTTCGGCCTCTATGGTTGGTGCACATGGAGCTCCTGATCTCGATCAGCTCCACTGGAGTGCTAGCTCCTCGATGGAGCCTTCGATGGCTGATCATGATCGATCCAATCGATTGTATACTTTTTTATTTTTTAAATATTCTAAAAAATTATAACATAAATATTGGAAAACTGCATGGAAAATTATAAGGATCAAGTGGTTGAGAGGTTTTAACCACTCACTTGATTTCAAAAATCAAATGAGCCTCTTATCTTTATCCAATGCCCCCTCCCTTGTGTTTAACATGTAGAAGTACTCTCCTTCTATGTGCATATTTTTATTTCTCAAGAAAATATTTGACAAATAAAAGGGAGGGCTTGGGAAGCAGAGTAGAAAAGTCAAAAATGGTGGGCGCATGGGAGAATTTGAATTCAAACTTCATTTGACTTGGTCCCAATTGGTTTCAACCAAACTAATTAATTTAGATCTAATTAAATTAGGTTAAATCCAACCAAATTAGGCTTATCCTAATCTAATAAAATTCTAATCAAATTAAAAATTAATTAGATCTACGTTCTGATCAAATCAGGGTCAAAACTTCCATAGCGATTAGGTCATCTCATGACCTTATCGGGTCAAATCCAATCGAATCAAATTCAATCAGACTTGATCGAATCCTTATCGCTAAATCAAATTAAGCTAATTAATAATCAAATTACTAATTAATCCTCCAAAAAATATCTAAGTCCAAATCAAATGGGTTACTGGGCAATAGAGTCCTATAAACATGAAACTCTTGAAGAGTCCTAAATCAGTGGGACTCTTGAACCTAGTATCCCAAACGAATCAAACTCACGATCATAGAGTTCCAGACTAGTAAAACTCTTGATCAGAGAGTCCTAGATGAGTAGAACTCAGAGTCGCAGTTCAGTAGGACTCTTGGTCACAGAGTCTCAGTCTAGTGGGACTCTTGACCATAGTGTCCTAAACTATCAGGACTCATGATCAAAGAGTCCCAGACAAGTAGAACTCAGAGTCCCAGTCTAGTAGGACTCTTGGTCATAGAGTCCCAGTTCAGTGAGACTCTTAGACCATAGAGTTCTAGACCAATGGGACTCTTGATTAGAGGTAACAGACAAGTCAGACTCAGAGTTTCAGTCCAATAGGACTCTTGGTCACAGAGTCCCAGTCCAGTGGGACTCTTGACCACAAAGTCTCAGACCAATGGAACTCTTGATCAGCCATCAGATCAGGTAGAAACTCCTAATGTGTGTGACCCCATAGATTCAAACCTAAGTCGGTAGAATAGAAACCAATTTCTATACTAATCGAAGTGACCGTCTAGCAATGGTACCTGATGTCCGGATAGGTCGAATAATCACAATCGCAACATTCAGAACCTACATGAATATAATTACTATATAATTCATCCCTATGACCTCTATGTAATAGATGACTTAGGGTTAGACTGTCAACCCTAGAAAATACATCCATGTCGTGTCTCAAAGCAATTAGTCCCATGACTCCTTACTAAGACTACCCTAGCCAAGATTTTGCTAAATTGAAATACAATTGAACACAGCTCCTAAAATTTGGAGTGGTCAATCCCATCTTGATATACGCACTAACTCCATAAGTACTTGACTGTGCCCAAAAACCTTCTATCACTGAATTAAAAATTCAGATAGTTCGGCACCAAAATATAGTGAGTTGCTTGAAAGTCACCATGGTGATCTCAGTTCGGAGGGACATTTATACCCATATTCCATCGAAGCTAATCTTGATAGGAGAAAAGCCCCAGAGTTGGTCATGCTCAGTGTAGATGTACCCATATATCTCACTTGCATGCCATATTAGTGTCTTAACACTCCTTGGTTATAAGGACAACTAACCTATATGGCATACAATGACCTATACTTGATAAACATTGTCGTCCTAAGTAACAACATATTATTTGGTCGTGAACTATTTAAGAACTAAATGACAAATCCTTCTTTGCCGAATCTAGATAGTCCTAAGGACTTCATCACAACACAGGAGTTTATTAGAAGACAACAAAATTTGTGATGAAAAATGCCAAAATAACTTTTATTAATTTATAATTCATATACAATTATAAATATATGGCTCAACCATCAACAGACAGATGATTAGCTTTAGGACACATTTCCAACAATCTCCCACTTGAACTAAAGCCAATCGATGCAGTATCTAATACATATCTTCGACTTAAAGTCCTCAAACTCCTTCACCGTAACAGCTTTAATGAATTGGTCGGCCAGGTTCTCCTTCCTGTCGATCTTCTGAAGGTCGACGTCACCTCGATCCATAATCTCTTAGATAAGATGGTAGCGACGTAGAATATACTTCGTCCGCTGGTGTGCCTTTGGTTCCTTCACCTGAGCAATGGCTCCAGAGCTATCGCAATAGAGCAGAACTGGTCCATCAAGGAAGGATGCTACTCCAAGCTTGATGATGAATTTTTTTAGCCACACCACTTCTTTGGCAGCATCTGATATAGCGACATACTCCACTTCATAAACTGAATCAGCCACAGTATGCTGCTTGGAACTCTTCTAACAAACGGGCCCACCATTAAGGATAAATATATATCCCAACACACTCTTGCTACCATCATGATCGGATTGAAAATTGGAGTATGTGAACCTCATAAGTTTTAAGTCTGATTCACCATATACAAGCCACTGATCGTTAGTATTTCTTAAATACTTCAGGATGGTTTTAACAACCTTTCAGTGATTCTCCCCTCGATTAGATTGGTATCTACTCACTACACCTAGTGAGTATGCCACATCTAATTGCATATATGTCATGGCATACATTATAGAACCCATTGCTCAAGCATATGGTATTGTATTCATATGCTCTCTATCTAGAGATGTTGTTGAACAATCCCTCTTTGAAAGAAAAATTTCATGACCTATCAATAGATAGCTTTTCTTGAAATTTTTCATGCTGAACCATTTTAGCACAGTGTCAATGTACGTAGACTGGGACAATCCAAGCAACCTTTTAGATCTATTTCTATAAATCTTCATCCCTAGGATGTAGGAAGCTTCTTCCAAATCTTTCATGAAGAACTATGATGACAACCAGATCATTATTCCTTATAATGCAGGGACATCGTTTCCGATTAAGAGAATGTTATCCACATACAATACTAGAAATACTATTGCTGGACCATTAGCCCATTTGTATATGCAGGGCTCTTCTTCGTTCTTAACGAAGCCATACGTTTTGATTGTTCTATCAAATAATATGTTCCAGCTCTGAAATGCCTGCTTTAGTCCATAAATGAACCTTTGAAGCTTACACACCTTACACTCATCTATGAACGTGAAACCTTCAAGTTGTATCATATACACCTCTTCATCCAGCTCTCCATTCAGGAAAGCTATTTTCACATCCATCTACCAGATTTCATAGTCCAGATGGGTAGCTATGGCATGCATTATACGAATGGATTTGAGCATTGCCACAGGAGAGAACGTCTCGTCATAGTCAATACCATACCCTTGGCAATCAGATAAAATTTATAGATCTCCACCTTTCCATCTGCGCCTCTTTTTCTTTTGAAGACCCACTTACATCCTATGAATTTTACCCCTTCGAGTGGGTCAACCAATGTCCATACATCATTGATCTTCATAGATTCCATCTCGAATTTCATGACCTCAAGCCATTTCTCAGAGTCGGATCTTTGCATTGCATCCATATAGGTGATTGGGTCCTAATCGTTCTCATCGAATTCAATAGGATCCCCGTCCTGGACCAGAAAATCATAGTATCTATCCGGTTGACGTGGTACTCTACCAAATCTCCTTAAGGATGCTTCTACAATGGATTCTGGATCTGATCTAATCAGATCTAGCTCAGGTTCAACAACTTATGTTTATTCTTCCACCTATCGTACTTCATCAAGTTCGACCTTGGAGGCATTAGTTCCTTCACCAAGAAACTCTTTTTCTAAAAAGACTGTCTTAAGGTTGACAAACACTTTTTGCTCATCAACAAGGTAGAAGTAGTACCCTTTGGTTTCTTTTGAGTAATCTATAAAATTACACTTATTAGACCTAGGTCCAAGCTTGTCTATTATCAAATGTTTGACGTAGGTCGGACACCCCCAAACCCTAAGGTGTGAAAGCATTGGCTTATGCCCTATCCATATTTCATATGATGTTTTATTAATAGATTTACTCGAAACCCTATTTAGAATGTAACAAGCTGACTCAAGTGCATATCCCCATAAGAAGATTGGCAAACCAGCAAACCCCATCATGGATCGAACCATGTCCAACAGGATCCAATTTCTTTTTTCAGATACACCATTATGTTATGATGTTCCAGAAGGGATCCATTGGGAGAGAATCTCGTTCTTCCCAAGATATGTCAAAAACTTATTGGAAAAGTACTCACCCCCTCAGTCAGATCGAAGAGTTTTAATACTCTTCCTAGTTTGCTTTTCACCTCATTTCAAAATAGTTTGAACATTTCAAACGACTCCAACTTATGCTTCATTAAATAGACATACCCATACCTCGATAGATCGTCTGTGAAGGTTATGAAGTAAAAATATCCACCTCTAACACTTGAGCTCATAGGTCCATATACATTCGAATGTACTAAACTTAAGAGTTCAATGGCTCATTCATCTTTTTCAGTAAAAGATGACTCGGTCATCTTACTAAGAAGATAGGACTCATAGGTCAGAAGTCACTCACTATCACTAACCTCAAGAATTCCTTCTTGAGCTAACCTATTAATTCTATTCTTGTTAATATGACCTAGCCTACAGTGCCAAAGGTAGACATTAGATACATCACTAATTCTAGGATGTTTACCGAAGGATTGAACCACGTTAACAGGCATAGAAAGTAAATAAATTCTATTATTCAATTATCCAATCAAAATTATAACACCATTCAAAATGACATTACAAAATTTTTCTTTTATTGATATTTTAAAACCATTCATAGCCAAAAGGCCTACAGAAATGACATTCAATAAGAAAGTTGGACAATAATAGCATTCATTAAGAATAACTTTATTTGAATTGATTACAAGGTTCATGATTTCTAAAGCTAGAATTGGAGCTTGTCTTCCATCTCCAACATTCAGAAACCTCTCGCCTTGATCAAATCTCCTACTGACCTACAAGTCTTGCATAGAATTACAAATATGATAAGGGCTTCCAGTATCTAATACCCAGGCAGTAGAATCAAATAAAAAAAAATTGCAAGGTGTTATCATATAATTACCTTGCCCAGCAACCACTTACTTCTCCCTCGGCCTATTTGGGTCCAGGGAGGCAATGTATAGAGGATAGTTCCTCTTTCAGTGCCCTGCTTCTTGCAGAAGAAGCACTCTGCCTGGCTTTGGTCGGGCTTGCACTTCTTGGTCTGATCCTGTGCAGTCATCCCAGCATGCAGCTGCACCTTCTTGTTTTTCTTCTTCTTGTTCTTCTTTCCTTTCTTAAAGGGTCGATGACTAGAAGAAGACCCTCCCACTACATTCACCATCTCCTTATGGAGTTGGTGATCCTTCTCAAAGTTCTGCAGCAACCCCAACAAGCCGTGGTAGGCTTTATCATTCTAAAATGAGTTAGGAAGGGAAGGAAGGACTTGGGCAAAGAATCAAGGATTGCATCCTTACCAAGCTGCTTGTGCAGGAGAAAGCCCAACTTGCTAAGGCACTCAATCATCTCGATCATGTACAATACATGATCGGTGATTGAGGCCCTATCCCTCATCCGAGCGTTGAAAATGGCATAATTTGTTTTATGCCTTTCAACGTCGTCCGACGTGCCAAAAAAGTCGTTCAATATTTGAAGCATCTCCTGTGGCTAGGCATTTTCAAACCTGCGGCTGAACTCATCATTCATTGCCGCCAGTATTATACATCGAATGGTGGTGCGGTCATTGAGCCACTTCAGATAAGTGTCTCAGACCGCTTTCCTAGCATTCGAGGCTGGCTCCTCAGGTGCTCGATACGTTACCACATAAAGGATCCACTCATGCTTTAGGATGATTTTCAACTTACGATACCAGCTATCGTAGTTGGATCCCATTAATTTATCATGATCTAATAATGACCAAAGCGATAGGTTAGTGGCCATGTCTGCACAAAAAGAAAAACCAAACCTAATTAGTATATGAATTATTAATTCTAAAGACTTGGACTTCAGTCTAAAGGTTTTTCCACTATTTTATATGAATTGGTAGCCTCTACCTCCAATTCGAGAAATTACTCTAATTTTTTAGTGGGTACTAGAATCCACATAGATTACACATGAGCCCAACTTTGGTTGGTCAACCCATGTGCACCTATGGATATATTCAAAATCAATTATTTCTCTAAACAACTTCTAGTAACATTAATTTTGCCCCATAAATCTAATCAGTAGGCTTTGGCCTCCACTGAAAAAGGTTTGGTTAGGTCCAACCATTAACACGACCACATTTGGTCTTATCTAACTAATAAATGATCAGGCCCGACTTTGATCGGCCAACCTAACCACCATCAGAAAGACTTAACCAAATTATCATTTTATAAATGATAATTTCATTAGTCAATAATCATCAAGCCTTTAGGCCTCCAATGATCATTATACTAATGAACCCATTATCACTCAACTTAATGGAAGGCTATGATTTAGTTATCTACATAACTATTTTATTTTTAAGGATCTAATAATTTTAGAGAATTTAGTTGATCAATTTAAGAAAATTCAGTGAGCCAATTTTGATCCTCCCATTGACTTCATCAAGTCATAAAAGAATCTAATCTAAGCTGGCATTAGGAGCACCTAAATCAGTCAGACTGATTTACCAAATAGACATGGGTGAGCCCAAATCACCAAGTGATCTAATCAAAATCTAACTCACCAAGATGGCTAGGTAAGCGAGATCAGTGGAAGGGATATGCCATTAACTCATCAAAGATCGAATCAGTGAAGTAGCTTCCAATTAAAAATCACTGATCAAACTGCCAAACTTACCATAGACACCATCCAATTCATTAGTTTTAATTTGATCAACCTAGTAATTTCAGATTCGACCACATAGCCTTGAATCAAGTCCATTTGGTTCTTGTTAAAGGCATCAACTTGACCAACTACAACTATTATAATTGAGTCTATAGAGTCCTTGATCTAATCAAAATTAGCATTTAAATAAATTTGATCAATTACTCTAAATTAGTCTATCTTTTAACTAACCTTAGGTCTAACCTAATTTATGGACCTAATTCAGCTAACCCAATAACCCACAAGTTTATGATTAATGACTTAGAGTCTTAATTCATAATTCTAGACACTAAATCATTATACTTAATTTTTAATTAAGTTTAAGGGCCGAGGGTTAGGGTTTGATATTTCAAAAATATTTTTAATTTTGAAAGATTCTTTACAACTTAGCATTGTTCACCAATTGAGTCGACTTATTTCAAAATTAAATCGTCTCAATTCACAAACAACACTAGTTGTAGGGTTTAATATGAAACTATGTACACTATATAATCATGAAATCATGAATCAAACTTTATCTAAATTATGCATTCATGATCATAAATTAGATTAAAGCCTAATATAATTAAATTATAAAAATATTAGATCAAATCTAGTAATTTCATGATTAACGATATAGATCAGCAACATACCAGGATAACCTTTTTACTGTAGGAGGTAAACCCTACAGCAGGACAACCTACAGTCCGTACGATCTGAATTTTAATTTTTTAGAACTAATTACTTTAATTATTAAATTAATATTTAGATCAAATCTAAATTATTAATCTAAATATACAAGCATATCATGTTTAAAGAGGCTTGCTCTGATACCATTGCAAGAAAATAGTGCAAGGTTTGCCATGCTACTTTCAAAAAATATTTCAAAAATACCAATGATGTAATAAAAAATAATTAATCTAATAAATTATCTACTAATCATATCAGATTATTTAATCCTATACATTAGGATCTAAACATAATATGCATGCATACATCAATGGATCTGGAAATAAAACTATATAATAAACTATTTAGTACATCTATGTGTTTAGAACATAATACCTTTTCGCGGATAGTCGATCACTGCAATCTGAGTCTATCGAATAATGCTCTGATATCATGTCATAGTTGTATACATGTCCGACCTCTACGGTTGATCCACACGGAGCTTCTGATCCCGATCAACCCCATTGGAGTGTTAGCTCCTCGTCGTGGCCTTCGATGGCTGATCATAATTGATCCAATCGATCATATACTTTTTTATTTTTTAGATATTTTAGAAAATTAAAATATAAATATTGGAGGATGATGAAGATGTGTTTCAAATTTGGTGGTGATCTGATGCTCACAGCACTCGATCTCTCGACCCAAACCCAGATTCCTAAATCTAGGATTTCACTTGGCCCAAAAATCCTAACACACTAAAAATCCTATCACGCCCTCTCTATCTAGAGTTTTTCTATGAAATAAGCTTTTATGAAAACATAACTTTCAGATCTATAATCCTTATTTAGATTATATATAAAAATAGGATATCCTTAGAGGTGAAAATCATAAGAGAAGAGAGGCATAAAAGAAAAGAAAAGTGCTGCAGGATCCTATTCACCTTTACTCCAAGATTTTTTTCACCTAGAACTAATGTCCAAATACTCTAAAATTTTTACCACATAATGCTAACCCCTTCTTCTACATGTACAAAAATTATCATAATTTATTTATATGAATACCATGAAAAAACTTTATAGAAAATGATAAGGCTTGAGTGGTTGAGAGGTTTTAACCACTCACTTGATTTCAAAAATTAAATGAGCCTCTTATCCTTATCCAATACCCCCTCCCTTGTGTTTAACATGTAGAAGGACGCTCCTTCTATGTGCATATTTTTATTTCTTAAAAAATATTTAATAAACAAAAGGGAGGGCGTGGGAAGCTGAGTGGAAAAGTAAAAAATGATGGACGCATGGAAGAATTTGAATTCAAACTTCATTTGACTTGGTTCTAATTAGTTTCAACCAAATCAATTAATTTAGATCTAATTAAACTAGGTTAAACTCAATCAAATTAGGCTTAGCCTAATCTAATAAAATTTTAATCAAATTAAAAATTAATTAGATCTATATCTTGAACAAAATAGGGTCAAAACTTCCATAGCGATTAGGTCATCTCATGACCTGATCGGATCAAATCCAATCGAATCAAATTCAATCGAACTTGATTGAATCCTCTTCACTCAATCAAATTGAGCTAATCAATAATCAAATTACTAATTAATTCTCTAAAAAATATCTGAGTCCAAATCGAATGGGTTACTGTGTGAGCTCAGAAGTGGCACTCCTAAGTCTTGAAAATATAAGAAGATGGGTCATGAGAAGATGGAAGTGAGCCGAAAGAAGAATCAATCTCAATAGTAAAGTTTAGAAATTAGGCTGGCTTACTCTGAGACTGAGTCAGCTCAGTTGGGAACTGGGTTGGCTCAGTCCAGGACTGGATCGGCTAGGTCTCAGAGAAAAATCCAAACAAAGAGTAGCATTTTCGGACTGTTGGCATGGTACACAACTAGGTCAACTCAGTCTGGGACTGAGTTGGCTTAGGCTAAAATGGGCTGGCTCAAATTTTATGGGTTATTATTTTATGTACGTAGATTATTTGAATTTGAAAAGTTTTTCTATGAGCTTGGGCTTGACCCTTTGTAAAGTATATATACTAAAAATAGATCAAGATTGTAAGGGTGCTGAAATATACTAAATAAAAGCTCTTTTCTTTCAAAAATCTCTTCTTCTCTTCTTCTCTATTTCTTGATTTATTTTGATCATGCTTCCATAGAGATCTCTAAGAAGTACTTTCTTGATTGCTTGGCTAATCATCGGTAGCCACATCGATCCATGTGGGAAGAGCGCATAAACATTTGGTATCAGAGCTGTGTTGTATGGATGGAAGGAAGACACCGAGAATTTACTACATCCAAAATCTATTGCATCAGATTTTATCCTAAAACTTCTAGTTTGCTTTGTGGTTGTCTCTAGATTGAGGTGGAGATTGTTTACATAGAGGAATGGTGATACAGAAGTTTGGAAAGAGAATCTAGGACTAGTTAGATCTTCTATGAAGGGTAGTTTTACTGGTGTGTGATCGTGAAGGGTGTTAGGGATCTGTTCTTGACTTGTTTGAAGTCACAAGATCAAGTGGATTCAAGGTGAATTTTGAGAAGTTCGACGGTAAGAAAAATTTTATCCTATGACAGCAAAGAGTAAAGAACTTGTTGGTTCAGTAAAGGATCTACAAGGTCTTGACAAAAGAAAGGCCGAAAAAGAT